>JBCJKH010033578.1:0-69697 GCA_039877255.1 Loriculus beryllinus
CATGAGCCTAAATATTTAATTCAGTTCTGCTGGCTTTAATATCTCTATGAGATTTCTAGATCAAATCATTGCATGTTAAGGAGAGATAAAAATTTATCAATAGATATTAATCCCGGTGTTGAAGAACAGGGTAACTAATGAGGTTTTATTGTTCTCTTTCTATGAAGAAAATGGATTTTGAAAATGGTGACTATTTTCTTAGGTAGATAAATCTTCTTCCACCTCTTTGATCACAAAGATATCTCAGGGCATTTCTGCTATCAGGATGTATTTTTGCAAGTGGAAGAAGCTGGGAGGGAATATTAGATTCTTTATGGAACATCTTATTGAAGGTTACTCAGAGTAAAGATGTGACAACATTCTGGAAATCGCTAGGCCATCTTTTTGGTCTGGACTAAGAGCTGCCACTTCATTGATTTTCAGAATCAAACCTGTTGGCAGTGACAATGTTATGTTCAGTTTGTCAAGTACAGAATGAAGTTTTTTGTTAGCTAACTCATTTCTTGAATTGCCGTTGCTCCTTAGTTTGATGCTGTGAGCCTGACATGTTAATGAATAGTCTCTTCCAAACATCTCTGTAGCCCTCTTTTCCTAATACTTCATTTTGCAAATATGATTTGTGTATTTAGTGCAATTCATTGGCAAACTCAAGAAAGAAGACAGGAAAGAAAGTCAGCTTTGAAAAGCTGTTAATGAGGAAGGACATAAAATAGTACAGTGTGAAGGAAGGATATAAAAAAGGAAACTGATAGTATTCTAGTGATCACAAACAAGCAAAATGTAGTGAGCATAGAGTACAGCACGAGTTATTTCTCCAGCTGCATTTTTAATGAGTAGAATTCAGTCATAAAAATGAGGAAAAGAGCAAAATTTAATGGAGAAGTAAAGGACAGTGATCACCAACACACTGAGCTGTGAATGTTAATATCTTAAATTGCCGCAGTTAAATGCATTAGACTTCATCAAAGCCCTTCAGCCTGTTTAGCCAGTAAAATGAAGGCTGCGATGACATGGTTCATGAACCTATCAAGGAAATAAACATGAAGGCAGAACAGCTATTCAAAACAAGGACAACTCACCATAGTTAACATGGATGCAAATCAGTTTAGGTGACAAATTATACCATTTTTAATAATCAGGAAAAGAAAAAAAAGGCCTTTCTTGGTGTGCAAACTTACCAGAGAAACAGATCAAAATGTCCTACAGTTTTAAGATACATCTTGATGAAAGGGCCTACCCCTCTTATCAGTGAATTCAACTTGACATGAAGGTCACTTCAAGGAGCTTTTTCCCCTTCACCAAGAGAATGAAATGCAATTATAAAAATCATTTTAAGCAAATATTTACAGTTTGGTTTTGTTGGGTTTTTTTCTTTATTTTTTTTAGCTGTATTTCAGTCATATCTGCTGACTAATTATTACATTAATTTGAAAACATGTATCTTGTTATTTTAGAACTGCTAGAAAAATATTGTTTGCATACATCTAAATACCAGCTTTTCTTATTAAGTTGTTTATAGATGCTTTAAATGACCTTGATAGATTTGTATCTACTATGCCCATGTTATCATCTACCTTCTTAAATGACAATACATGGGCATTCAGGGTACAATCAATGCTGATACCAAATGGATGAATGATTTCGATAGGTAGATGATTTTTTGGTGTGTTTTTGTATAGATAATTTTTTGGCTGAACCTCCTATCCCTTCACAAAAAACAACATGACATTCAACTATTTAAATTGGTTAGATTTTGGTATACATTATGAGAAACGATGTGTAAGTTATATAGATAAGATTATATGAAATAGAAGCATGACATGTAAGTACATTTGGAAAGCTAAATCAAACCCCAGAGTTTTAACAAATTGCAATAATTTAAACAGTACTTCATCCATGAGCTTTCAGTGTCAGTTCAAAAATAGGTCTTAATTTCAAATGAATACAGCACCTCTGTAATAGGCTGCCACAAAATACCTAGCAATAAGAATGTGTTTTTATTTACTGTTCCCTTTTGAGAAGAAAATCTTAGTCTTCATTTTGAAATAATATATGTTCCTCCGATAATCAAAAGCAAAGACATTTCCAGGATTTACAGGAGGACAAGCTAAAATGGTAAAATGCAAAGGCATATACCAGTAATAGACTGCAAAATCAATTTAAGAAGTGCAACTGCAGTTGCCTTTCCCAGGTTTTTAATTATGTGTTTGTTTGCCATGGTGGCCTAATTTAGTCAAGTAGATGAGCCAACATTAAAAGCTGGTAGGAGAGGTAAGTAATCCCCAGGGTGGGCTGCTTGTGTAGAGAGTTTAAAAGCTACATGTACAGAAGCAGAAGCCAAGGCAAATTTGAGAAGGGGGTCCACATGATAAACAGTGAAAAGCCAGCAAATCAAATTTTTCACAATTAGTTGAACAACAACTGTGACAGGTTCGGCGCTTAGCATTTTCATTTGTGTGCTCAAATTTGGTTATCCGTCCTCTTTTATGCAAATGTGATGTGACAGGAGAAGCTGGGAGCACTCAAGCAGGCCGATCACTCACAACAGGAGCTAGGTCTGTACAGCTGAGAGGCCTGGATTAAATGGACTGAGTGCTGATGGATAAATGACATAACCCAGGCTGAAAGCCTCATGAAGTGATTTAGAACTTCCACATGATGATGCCCAGAACATAAATTGTACTTTATCCTCAAATGTAAAAATAGAGAGGAGAAAAACATCAGCTTCTGCTAGTAAATAACCATGCTTATAATCTCACTAAATCCAACACGCTTGTTGCCAACTAAAATACAAAAGTTGGGAAAACTACCTCTAATAATTGCTTATGCACCACCATGTAACTATCCAACTCACTGTGGTGTTTTTGTGCCTGCATGGGAGACATGGAAAGCTGATGAGGCAATTAAAGCATTCACTGTACTTTGACAGATGTGAGCATGGCTGATGAAATACACACACAAACACAGACAGTATTATCACACCGTATGTGCAACTAATCTGGCAAAAAAAATTATCTGGTCAGAGAATTCTATGCCGTTGCAGAATATACAGTAATTAATGTGATATATTGTGCCAGAAAGCATACTTACACATGAAGGGCTAAAGGATGAATTATCTGTGTATAGCTCCCCCTTTGACGGTTTATATGAAACTGCAATTCTATGGGTAGGCTTGCAAGTAAGGTACCACAGTTTGCTCCTTTGATTACACCGTTAATACAGAACTAATACTTAGTAGATAGTTCAAGAAACCTGCAAACCTTACTAATGATAGGAAAGTTTGAATATAATGGCTTATGTGTATTTCAAGTTTAAGATTTTTATTAATTTCCTTTTACAAGGTTTCTTCTAAGTGTATCTCACAGACCATCCTGTGTTTTGCACTTCTCATTAAATCCAAATGTTACCATGGTCTATAAATTTTTGATTGCTAATTGCCATTTATTTGTACGTTAGCTAAAAGTACTAAGAACTTTTTTTAAGTACCATTTCTCTCTTTAGTTAGCAATACTTATCACTGGAGAGGATGCATTCCTTGGAGAATGGTGGTGTCAGTTGTCACTGCTTTTCCACAGGTCTTCCTCAAGGCATGTTTATCTACCACTGGAACTAGATCCCATTACCTGCTGCTGTTGGACAAAGCTTGGCATTCAAAGATACTGCACAACTGAGACAACATCTGGATTACTAACCCAAACATGCCCAGTATATATCATAGGCACTGGAAGTTTGTTGGTACTGATAAATTGTCAAGCCTTAGCACCACAGAGACCTGGATCACCTATTCCAAGCCAGAGACCATTCCCAGCAGAGAATGTGGATGTGGTCGTCCTTGTTTGAAGCCTAATAGCATGTACCAGAGTTGTTCCATGCCAGTTGGCCTCAGCATCAGAGAACTGTCCCAGCCATGTTTAATTCACTAGTATTGATGTATTCTAAGAGGCTGAGTACCAACATTCAGACAGGGAACAAGACACTGAAATAATCTATGTCTCCAGTGAGTTCTGTTAAAAGCAAGAGCTACAAAGACATACTGAAATGTGAGAGTGCCGGATAGGCGGCAGACTAAACCACAGCATGACTGTATGACATCAAGGCATTTGGAAGCCACCACAGCCCACCACCTTGTAAAATCCTCAGGCAAGGTAATACAGGCAGGAGCAGTTGGTGTTGCAAGAACATAAATGGGCTTCATTTGATTATTAGGGTAGAAGTGCAAGTTTTAAGCAATCTTTTATCCTTTGTCTCATAAACATTTGGTGTCAAATTCAGAAGGGCCTGAGATACCCACATCATTTAAAATTTCATTCAGTATCTTTCTAAGCAAAACTACAGAATTCATGCTGATGGTTCCTTACATGTTATTCCTATAACCACTAAATAATACTAAACAGAGTGGCTAGAGAAGACTACTCATTTTTTGTTTGGACATTTGGAAGAAACAAACTGCTGAGTTCTTCAAAAGGCAGTATTTTCACAAGTAACAGTAGATATGGGATTTGGGTACACTTTAGATATTTGCATATGTGCTGCTCTCCAGTTTTGAGAACTCTTTAAGTTGACCAGTGGATCCATGGAGATAGAAGTAGAAAAATACTTCTCACTGTGATTTTTGGCCCTCAATAAAGATTTAAGATGACAGTCTTTCTTCATATTAGTCTTTTCATTTTGAATGTTTTTGATTACCTGAGTTTAGAAAGCAGTCATCAAACCATTAAAGATCTCTTTCAAATAAGAGAGTACTTGGCATGGCTCCTAACTTCAAATGTTCAGCTCAGACAAAGACAGGCAAGACAGTTTCATTGATTCTTTGGACAGCTGTAGATACCTGAAAGGAGTTAGGTGCCAAAATGCTTTTAGAGGTTCAGTTGACACGTGCTCACCTTAAAGGAAGTATAAGAGTTTAGACCTGTACACCTTCCTGCTTATTCTGCAGCTGTGATGACCAAAGAGGATTCCTTACTCCCACATCACAACAATATCTCATCAACATTAAATTTTCCATCTGAAATTATGATCTGTCCATTAAGTTTCTTATGTAACTGCTTCCTAACTTGTTCACTCAGACAACAGGAGTTTTAAACAACAACTTAAATAAGAGGAAAGATCCATTACTACTTGACTTCTTTAAGCTAGCCTATCTGGATAAACAGGTTTGAACACACAAACACTGTCTGACTGGAAAAGTAGTCCTTCAAAGCAGTAACTGACCAATGACTCAGCATACTCTATAAGGATTCATAACAAGGAGCGCTGAATTCTGCAATCCTTAAGCCATCGAGAAGGAATCACTAAAGTGAGGTTTCTCAACTCTTTGGTATCTTGGATGCTACTTTAAGGTTCCAGATGAAAAGCTCTGTGAAAACACAAGCCAGATAAACACTATTTCTTCACCCTAGTCTGTGGATTTAGCATTATTTTGAACATCTTTTAGTGAAGGTCTTTTCTCTTGTGCAACAAACTAGGCTACCCACTGCTGTGGCAGACCGTGAGTGGATTGCAGGAAAGGAAACACGCAGCTAATTGGCTGGCCAAGAACTCAAAGCCTCGGCTTCCATCTGCTTTAGTATCTCCTTCTAGGCATTTAATATTGGTAGTTAATTTCACCAACACCCAAAAAACTTGAACAAAACAAGCCTTGACACTAACCTAATCAGACATCCTATAGTGTGTGGTACATTCAGTTCTTATTCTACTTTCTCCACATCTGCTTGGTTACCTGACTGGCTTAAGATCCTTAAATGTTATCAGGACTGTGTATATTCCCTTCCAGTGGTTTAGCTCATCTACACAAATCCATTAGAGGCAATAATGTCTTCCTGCTCCAGCCTTGCCTCAGGGCTGTGTTACCCAGCTGGCAAACCCGAGTTCTCCTAGGAAACAAAAGTGCAGGCACTGTGGCCCTGCTGCACAATGGTGACTGGAGGAGGAAGCATCTCCTCAGTAGCCTGCTGCTACTGCATTAGCATTGAACTGACACACACATCACACAGCCTTTGACACAGAACTACTGTACTCACAAGTAAGCTAAAGAAAGATCCAAGAGGGCTGACAAAATTCCTCCAAAGCTTCTCTCACCTCCTTTGGAGGTGATCCTTGATGCATCTGAGACTGCTTTTTTTTCCCTACCCCTCATCAGAACCACTGACGGATACATCAAGAGGAACTAGAGCTCCTACAGCAAAGTCCCTGTTTATAAGGCTGTTTAAACTACCTTTTTACTGATTTCCAAATGGGTACAGAGGGTCAGATGAAATGCAGGGCCATGCAGCTTTCAATTTATCAGGACACTGCTGAACCACAGCATGTCTTGCGTTTCTGAGGAACCTGTGCTGATGGTTCTCAATTGCTCTTCCATGGGAGCACTTCAGCTTCTACATCCTGCTCACTAAATGCTTTGTGAAAGGTTGTTTGAAGCTAACACATATAACTGAGAACAGCACAGTGATGGTGGTGTTTCCAGTGAAAGTAGCTTGGGCTGAACCAAAACTGTGGGATTAAGAGCTCGACTGATCCTAGCTCCTCACTTCTGCCTCAACATCCCCGGCCACTGACATCTTTCCAGCCACCTAGTGAAGTAGATAAGGAAGGTAATTCTGTTGGACTACTCTGTTTCTAAAACCAGTCCAACTCCTCAATTACTACATTATCACACACATACCTACTGTGTCAAGCACAAATAATGGGCAGAAGGGACCAGCCAGGGCAGTCTTTTAATGATGCCATAGAACGAGACTATTTATGAGAACATTTTGCACAGCTTAGTCCTGGCCATCAAAGAGTTACTGCTGCTTTATCTAGAAAATGAGTTCTTGCAAAACATTATAAAGTTTAGTAGTGGGCAGAAATTATTTCACAAAAAGATTCAAAAGCTAAAAGATAGCTCAGTATTTGTTAATTCAGGGTGACTCCAGAGAGTAATTTGTAAGCTTCTAAATTAATATTTTTAAGGCAGTCATAAAATGTGAACTTCAGTAACTGCTACAGCCAATCAAGTTGCCATCAATCCTGCTTTAGACTACTAAAACACTGGTAATTGCCACTGGTAAGTCTAAAAAAAAGCTTATCTACCAACAGTATCATAGCATGATATACTACCGTCTTTAAAATGGCAGTGTAGTGAATGTTACACTTCAGTCTTTTTATTAATTCAGATTCCAGTTTCTAGAACTTATTTTATATTTCTTTAGTGTTTTCTTGGCAAGCTATCTTAAAAAAAATTCAATATGTAGTAAATTTGCAGAGAAGGACCAGTACAGGAGCAAATTCATTAGTATTATCAGTACAGGAGGCATTACAGTAAATGAAGATGGAAAAGAAATAGCACTTACTTTAAACTCACTTGAAAGGATGTTTAGAGACAGTACAACACAGAAACAGAAGAAACTAAGATATTTTAAATTATTTTTAATATTCAAGTTACCAAAACATAATTCAGTGAAGACATACAAATGATATTGTGGGAAGTTCACCAATACAAAATTGCAAATACAGACAGCATTAACATGTTAAAAGTTAACAACATCTAATGAAGACTTACATGTCTTCATTTTTCCCTATATTTCAACAGGAAAAAAAGTGCTTATTTTCATTCTACTATACTGTCAATATCCTTACATAATTTCTAATAGGAAAATTGTTTTGTAATTCTGGTCAGGCAGTAAGTCTGCTGACCAGCACTTTGCATGTTAACCACCTCTCTCCACTTCTGCCACCACAAAGGCTACTGCTGTTGCCCTTCATTCTTTAATCTCACATTTTCCAGTGACAGAACACTCCCATAGATAAATTTCACTACATCACAATAATACATCTAAATACATAATAGACAGGATGGTGCTTCTGGAAACAAGTAATTCCAAACTCCAAAACCAGAAAATACCTTTTTTAGACTACAAAAGGTAGTTTTGCATACTGAAATTTCACCACAGGAAAAAAAAAATCAAAACACACCACAAAAAAAAAATCAAAAACAACCCAAAACCCAAACCCAAAGCAACAGATGGAGTGTTCAGATACCTGAATATTGTAAACAAATATCTCCCAATTACTGATTTAGCATTTTAAAAGTAGACAGATTTGCCTCCATCTCTTGAGGGACATTAATAAGTACTCCTGAATACAGGAGCAAAAGAAGTTTTCTATTCTTTGTGTAGAAAGATTAATCCACGTAAAAAGTGTTCCTGTAGATGAGCAGTTATGGTTTTATATTCAGGCCCAGTCAAGTATTAAAATAATGCATAGAAGCAAAGTTTTCAGTTATGAGCAGGTGGTGTTTCCCTTTGCTGCAAGAATGTTCAAAAACCAGTAAAAATTTCAGTTACTCTAATACAGAAAGTCCACCTTTGTGAACATCTGTACTGCACAACTCTATACTGCAGCAAATTTTTCTAAACCTTCTCACTTGCTGCTTACTGAATAGTTCTAATCTCATGGTCTCAATAAAATTGCAGTTCTACTTTATTTCACACTTGTTTTGTATTACATAAGACCTATGGACCTATATGTGGCCCATGGAGGTGTTTTGAAAACAGCAGCTGTAAGTTTAAGATTGTAGAATTGTGCAAATAAATAAACAAACAATATCCTACCACTCGCCCCTGTTTTCTAAAGTAAAACATTGCCATGGAGAATGCAGATGAAAAAATGTAACTAAAAATTGTATCAAAATACATACAAAGATTCTATGTCTCCCCTATTTGCTTCTGAACTGGTAGAAGTAGCGGAGGATATACAATTTTAAACATTATGTAGTATAATATATATTAAATACCTTTCTCACAGAAGCAATAAGGTAAATGTTACTTATCTATCAGATCTGAACGCAAACCAATAATTGTGGCAAAGAAAACGAAGTAAGTTTTTCAACAGGAATCTCTCTTCTCGCAATCACTACTCACAAGGTTTCCATCTTTAAGTGAATTCAAACATACTGACTTCTTGGAAGTTTTCCAGCCTTTTATGATGCCTGCCCACAGGTAATGCCATAGCTGTCATCTTCTGAGGAAAGAGAGAGCATAGAATCATCTCTACATAGCTGAATTTGAGAGTTAGGAGTAGTGTAACAGAATTTGTGATGCCTCAGCACTTTGATATTGCATTAGTGATTGAGAGGGAAAACAAAAGAACACAGAGCAAGTCACATAAGCTTCCTGCATGTTGGTCGCCTAAACATGAATTGTATGCATGGACATTGCACATTCAGAGTTCCAAGAGCAGAGAAGCAAGGCCCACCAGTACCTTCCTGATGCACTCAGGCAAGATACTAACAGACAGTATATGGGACCGTTGAGGATGAGCAAGTACTCCATATCGTAGCTGAAAAATTGTTTCATGTAATTACATTGCACCAGTTGGTGGAGCTACAGTAGTAATTCTTTGATGTATTTAATGCGAGCCTACCATAAAGCAAAGATAACTGTCTACAGTGGTGAAATTTCTTCATACCATGTTAAGTTGGCAATTTCTTTTATAGTCTGTATAAGAAATGTAATATCATCTGCTATTTCTGCCTCCCCTCATCCTCCAGCAATAAGTTTTAGCTTTCAGTTCACTGCATATGTGCCATTCCAGAGCACAAACACATGCTTAAAAGATTCACCCCTATGAAAAGCTTTGACGAACAGGATGGAGCTACCCAAAGTTTTCTATAACTTCAACTGTAATCTATCAAAAACTAATTCAACTCCCAGAGTAGAAAAGGAGATGGATATACGCCTCCTGTAATACGGAAATGTTCTGTTTTATTCAGATTTAAACACCGAGTCATGTTTTATCACTGGTACCTAAATCCAAAAGAGAGGTACTTTGTTACAGTTCAAACAAATAGAATTCTTGCTGACATAGTAGAGATGTATACAGGTTTATGCAAGAAACGCAAATATTAGGATGAGAACCGAAACAGGAAAAATATCACAGAAGTGTTGAAATGGGAGCAAATTACTTCCAGTTATGGTGTTTCACTTGTGTAGCCATAGTGCCCTCTAGCAGCCAAAAGAGAAAACAGGATTTTAACCCAAATAAAAAAAATTGCACGAAATCATAACTCCTTTTTTTTTTTTTTTTTTTTTCTCAGAGAAAGTACAGTTTGCAAATGTGAGGAAGAACATTTCCTCATGTTAAAACAAAGTACATCAACGGAAAGGGCACTCTGCTCAGCTTTTATGCAGCACAGTTCTGCAGAACTGGGAAGCTTTGTAAAATGAGAGTTCTTGTACCCTCAAGGCACTTCTGTGCTTCTGTAAATCTTCCCTACACCACACATGCATTAACAACATGCACACGATTTTGGCAAAAGGATATAGATTTTTACATGAATAGATCAACATACGTTTCTGTGAAATCTGTTTTCTCTGCAAGGAGGAAACATTTTGGCTCAAACATCTTTATTGCACAAAATTCTGTGCAAGATGAAGACTAAATTACTACCTTTAAATCCTAAAAAAACTTTTTTCATTTCCCGAGAGAGCAAATTATTGTACAGAGAGAAGAGTTAGTGTGCCTTAGAGCTGGGAAATATTCTGTCTAGCTGCAGATCATTAGGAAAACATTTGGAGAAGTTACTGTTTCTTCCTCTCTTTACATTTAAAAGAACACTAAGCCTAAGAAGCAGAAGTCATTCTTTAGCAACTAGGAAATGGTCATCTGCCCCATTTGAGTTCTGAGGCCTGTAAATAACATTAAGTAATCTCTATAGCTTGCCAGAATGAACTGGAACCCTTTTGCTTCCCTATTCCCCTTTCCTTTTTAAAGAAAAGCATAAGCTGGATAATATAAAAAGATCTGAACTTTTGAAGAAAAAATTTACCCATCAAATGGCTATAAAAATATTTATGTGAAACTGCAATACAAAAGAGTAAAATAAATGAGTAAAAATGGAGTTTTACCCTCTCTGCATTCAAAAGGTTAAAAAAAGTCTACTGCAGAAGTTTCTCAGGAAAAACAAACTTTGAAGAGTACATGCCTCACTTTTTTTTTTTTCCTCAAAGTTGCCAACAGGGAAACACTGAAATACAGTTCACCAGCTAGCACAGATTTGCTGAATGTGGTGTTCCAGTCTCTGTCTGAGAAAGGTGAAAAACTGATTTAGTCAGTTGTGCTAACAAAGCAGGAAGGACCTCGGAATTCAAGAATTCAAACTCTAGCATCAAAATTATCATAAAATAGCAGGGAGTCATATGAGGTGATTTTTCAAAGACATCAACTGGCCTCAGGATTGCGAACTTACTGCAAGAAGAAGAAGAAGAAAAATTAAATTCAACTTCACTGACATGGATAAAGTACCATCATTCAGATAAGCTTGAGCATTAACACATACAGAAGGATTTTACAAATAATGATACATTAGGGATTAAAAAAGATAAATTTCTAGTGGAGTATGTTCTTGGAATCCCACTCATTAGTGTTCCAATTAGATCTAAGAAGTAATTTAAACAAAAGACCAAACCCACCAGTCTATTTTTGTTGCAAGTATTTTTGATGTCTACAGATTTAGAACATGGTTCAGAATAAAACACGTAAAGGCATATTAAAACAAAAATGAAAGTAATTGTTTTATAAACCTACAGTATTTAGATAACCATGACAAGCACACTAGTGTGTTTATAAAAGTCTACATGAGTCCACAAAAAGTGAGTGTTCATTTTCACCACGGATCAGTTTACAGCTGTATCAGCTCAACTGAAAGAGATTTATTTTTTTTTTATATCTTGAAAAATAACTTTAACTTGGTCTGAGTTGAGGTTCAGATGACAGCAATCAAGTACTATAACGCCAACACAATAATAAGCAGCCCACTCAGAATTCCATGATGAAGAATAAAAACTGTTCTGCTTTTCATACTTAACTACCCTGGTTTTCCACAAAATTCAAATTTCCCTATTTGTTCCAGTTGTTCTAATCTTAATTTGTTAATAGTAACAAGTTGATAATTGTAACTTGCTATTTGTAATAAAAGGTAACCAATATTGGATTACATCTGACTTTATCTTCTTCAGTTGCAACATAAACACCCCAATGTTGAATTACAGTAAATGAGGTGCTTCTGTGGAGTTCTACCCCTTTATGTTACTTTGTGTATTGGTACAACACTAGTATAGCACTAGTAGAAGGGGAAAAAAAAAAAAAGAAATCCCTTGTCCCCCCCATCTATTTTTGCTGAAAACTACTAGTTCACAAATCAGTTGAAAAAACACAGGGAAAATCCAAAATAAATGGAATCAAAACCAGATACTTGTGCATCTTTTTGCGCTCTTTTATGCTCATGGTGTAACTGACAGTAACAAATTAACCATTCTAACTACAACCCCCACAAATAAATATACTGCTATTGACAGTTAGCCAAGGGCTGTCAAGAATTCTAAGCTTAAGACAGTTTGGGGACCTCTTCAGGTGGCCAACAACAAAATCAGGTCTTTTAAATCAGGTAACAATCACGCTAAAATGCTCGGATACTGAAATTACCTGGATAATTTTTTTTCACTTCTTTTCTAGTTAACGAATAGAGATTTTGTTCAGAGTGTGATTTAGAACAGAAACCTATTTTGGGTGTCTCAAAGTTATATGACTATTTTTCAACAGGTGTTCCTTCTGCTTAAAAAACAGACCTGCTTAGACTTGGTTGTAAAGTTAGCCTTCTACCTTTGCATTTAACTAGTAAATACTGTATTCCTTGTATGGGTTTTCTGATTTGAAATAAGTGAGTTTTAGTCACAGAACAGTACGGGTTGGAAAAGACCTTCAATTAGTTCCAACTCCCCTGCCGTGGGCAGCGACACCTTCATTAAACCAGGCTGTTCAAAAGCCCATCCAACCTTGCCTTTAAGAAAAGGATGAATACAAGAAATACTAGCCATAAGTAATGCTTCAAAAACGTATTCTTCTTACTTTACTGTTTTGTAAACAGACTAATACCGTCTAAATTACTAACTTCCATTGCTTAAAAGCTTTTGTAGTTTAACCAGATTACGGTATACTATAATACCGTTACTGAACTAGATGTCAGATCACATTTTTCAAGGCCTTTACCATCTAGCTGGAAAAGAAAATACCTTCTTACAGGTTTACCTTTTTTTTCCTCTCCGAGAAATTTTCAAAAGCTGTCTGGGGAAATTCAAGGTAACCCCACTGCGGAGTTTCAGACTAGGAAAATCCATTTGCAGAACTGTTAAAAAAAATACAATTCCGGTAATCACTGTGGAGTCACACTTGGGAATACATTCAGAAGAATCAGCTAAGTAAAGAACGGAATGAAGTCAGCAGGATGTTTGTTCTGTTGTTTCAAACGAGGAAGGATGCTTCTCCAGGTGACAACATATTTCACCAAAGGCTATGCTAGTAACGATCTGACTGAACCGACACGACAAGAAGCTGGCAAAGGCAATAGTAATAAAGGGAGCAAAGAGCTAGAGAAATAATACAGGGACAAAGCAAGCTGAAAAGGAATCAAATCAAGAAAGTAATTTGATATTGACAAATATGCACAGAATTCACTTAGATTGCAACTGGGACTACATTTTTCTGATACTGAATGGCATGCAATCACAGATTGGTTTCAACTGAAATAAGTATTTGGGGTTGCTTTTAAAGCAAGAGTAAACCAACCCATTCTGATCCAGGTGGGTTTCCATCATTCAGTGTCACGAGGTAACAGCAGGGGACAAAATACACCAGTAAAAACTCTCCGACACCTTTTACTCACAGAAGTTTGGGGGAGCAAGGTAGTTAAAAGGATTTTAAAAGGTTTTGCCCCCTTATAGGTAGACGAGGGCACAAACAGTTATTAATAAATGAATCTTGCATGGATGCATTACCAGGCTGAATTCAAAACAAAAAGGCAATTTCAGATGATTCATAAGAAACATCCCTGTAAAGAACACACTAATAACTGCCATTAGATTGTGTTGATCGACTGCAGCAAAAAGGCAGGTTTGAGCACCAAAGCATGCCACAACCACTTCAAGGCAGCACGCACAGTTCTTTTCTGTGCTGTACCTGTTCTTTAAGACACACAAGAAATCTTCCACCTCCCCAGCTGTTAATCTGGCACCCTTCAGATGCACTGAATTATTAAGAAAGTAAAGTAAGAAGGCATATATCTAATTCAGTGAACTAGAACAGCTCATTCAGAGCACTGGATAAAAAGGTTCTTAAAATACTTTATTTTACCTGAAATTCAGTGAAAAAGGAAATCAATCTCCCAAATACAATTCCTCATGGCAGGATTTGGAATGTATTGTAAACAAGCATGGCAGTCAGTTGTGAAATTTCAATGTGAAACTAGGACTATACAAAAATGTAAATGTATGTTTTTTTCAACAACATATGCACATACACAGGGACTTTGGGAAAAGACACCCAAACCAAAAACCTCTAAAATCAAATGAAAACAACAAAAAACCCAACCAAAACACAGAAACACACAAAAAACCCCCCAACAAACAACACACTCCCCCTTACACACACACACACACCCCCCAGAAAGCATCAAACCAGGATCTAGGTTTCAAAACCTCTTAAAATAACTGAAAAGCAGAGAACAAAAATTCTACAGCGAGGGGAATTCTCTCCAGGACACTGCTTCTACTTTACTCCATTGCTATTTTGAAATAATACAAAAATAAAAATATACTTGTAAGTACTATCCCCTGCATCTATTTGATAAATTAAGATAGTGGGTTTATGCTTTCCTCATTAATGAGTTAATGGGCAAAAAAAGAACCTCTCTCCCACCCCCAAAACCCAGAACAAAAATAAACCCCACCACTTTAATACTTAATAAATAGATTGTCTTTTGCAAACACAGCAGCAAAATACCGCTGAATGGGAATAAAATTGCCTTTTTGGTAAGAGAGCCTTTACTGCCTAAGACTGGGCAGTTTCCTTTTTTAAGGGAAGAATGTTCAGACCTCCAAGAACATGCTATTAGAAAGGCCCAGTGAAGTATTCCTGTGGAGTACCTGAACATTTCTTGTATGTACATTTTTAAATGGTGAATATATGCTATAGTTTGAACTCAAGTGTCTGCTGGGTGTTACTTTCAATATAGGAATAAATGTAATCAGAGCAATGCAGGGATAACAAAGGTGCATTAATTTGTGTAGTCACTTTTTTTAGAATACCTACCAAGTATTCCACTTCTCCTAATGAATTTCTCTGAACTACATTTCAGTACCGCATATATTTCTGTGGGATCAAATTTTTCTTCCACAGTTGCACAGTGCAGGGATACAGAATAAATTCCTATTGTTAGAAGATTATTCTGTTTAGCGTTTGATTTAAATCAAACAATTCAAAATTCAGAAGATATCCAAAAACTTTTATGCAGAATACACCTGTGTGTTAATATAAATGAAACACCATTATGTTGAGATATTTTTTATATTCAATATTATTTTAAGGTAAGTGATAGTGATTAGAGCTCCTTTTGTGAATATGGGGGTGGGGGTTGCCATCTGGAATGGTCTTTTTTTTTTTTTTTTTTTTTTTTTTTTTTTTTTTTTTTTTTTTTTTTTTTCCACTTTGAAGGACCATTGCCTCAGCTTTTTTGGTTATTGCTTTTTTTTTCTTTTTTTTTCTTTTTTTTTTTTTTTGAAGACCATTCCATTTCTTTATTTTTTAACATCTTAAAGTCATAAGGACTTATATGCAAAGCAGTCATACACTTTATCATTAAAACCCATAGGTAAAATACGTACACAAATCCAACAAAAGGCTAGTACATAGTAAAGCCTAAGCATACTACTATGCAATATTATGAATACGTAACTTTAGAGACTTCAGTTTAGTACTGTTATCTATTCATTTCTGAAAACATTCACAAAGATTTTAAATGCAAATTTTCATTCCGTATCTGGAATAGAACAAAAATTATTTATGTTATAACAACTTCTGGTCATTTGTGTTTGACCAATTCGGTAAATTACAAAGAACCCAAAGAATTCTGTAACTTTCTGTAGAACTATGTAATAAAAACATTGCATATGTTCCTAGTATGATGTCTTTAGCAATCATTTACTGAAATGTAACTCAAACATCAATCTTTCAAAATGTATAACCGACCAGCTGCATTTTAGTCTATATCTGAATCCAACTTCATCACAAAAACCCTTTTAATACAAAGATGCGGAAGTACATTAGGTAATACTAATGCAACACAGGTGCAGTTCTAGCATTATCATTGAGTAGTTGAATCATCTTCGCCATGAACGAGATTCATTTTCCTCCTCCTCTTCATCATCATCTTGAAGCAGCGAGTCATCCACCAAAGATTCTTCCTGAAACTTCAAGAGAAAACGATACTCTGTTATGCCAGAAAATGTTAAAGATCGAAAAGCAAAATACAACTCTGTGACTCTCACAATGTAAAAAGGAAAAAATACATTTTTAACAGTAAAGCTGATTTAAAAAAAAAAATACACTGTATGTATATGTATTAATAAATGGCAAATTAAACATGTTTTTTTCTTTTCAATTGTCTTCAAAATGACGTACGTGCCTCACTACTTAAACAGCTCTTTTTGGCATGTCATTCACACCCAAGCTGCAATGTTCCCATGGAAATTAAGATGCTATACTGAAAAGTAATGTTAGTTTTCGCATGTTCACAGTAACTATGCCTCTTTTAATCCAAGATCTCAATCTACCTGTGCCACAGAAAAATAAAAGGCTGAATCTGAGAGAGTTTGATTTTGGCAGCTTATTCAAGATTAACACCAATATAAAGATTTAAAACATGGGAGCAGGGAGACAGGTATTTACAGAATTTAGTCAAACTATATCAGTATCTTTTCAATTCCTTTCAGTAGCAACATAGTAAATTCATAGACTTCACAAACTGAACATTTCAGGTCAAGAGTCACAGGTTTGAGAGCGGCATAAGGTGATAAAACTCCAGACAGAAACAGTGAGTTGTTTTGATTTTTATGTACATATAGACAGGGGGGTGTATAAATAAACTATCCCACCTCAGAGCTTTTTTGACAACTGCACCTACCACAGCAATTTCTGCACTAGCTAAAGAAAGGACTAAAACACAAGGATGTGTTTCCTTAGAAAACCATCCCAGCTGTTCTGTAACTCATAGCCTTCCCTGTTTATTCTTCTTGTCCCACTGACTGTAGTTTTTTTACCTACAAATTTTCCAAAGCCTCTTGTTAGAGGCATGAAGGTTGATTTGTGAAGCTAGGGAGCCTTCTGGAAATGTGAGCCCGTAGGCTGAAGAAAGCCTAGAACTAAGGCTTCTCTCACTCCAGCAGGCTCTCTTATAAGAGGCAGAAACCATAATTTTTATTACTTTTGCCTATGGAAACTGTATTTTTAAAAGCAGCTCTGTTGACACCAGGCCTGTCTGTCAGTGTATGCTTGGGTACTCTAAGCCAGACTAAAACACAGATTCCTGAGGACTTAGCCTCTTCCATGGTGTCTAGATATCCAGCAGGCCAAAATATGAGAGTGCTATCAAAAAGGAGGAGTCCTGGGCAGAACACAATGCAGAACTCTATGGTGCACAAGGCTGAGTAGCAGTAAGGATGATCAAAAAACTTAGAACTTCCATATCAGGGAACAACTATAGGGATTTGGATTTCCTGGCCTGGAGAGAAAGTAATGAAGGTAAAGTATAACAGGAGTCCCTACATAAGTATCTCAGAGACAGTGAAGAGAGAATGATTTTCTTGATGCAAGAGCAGGAAAACATCAAACATGCAGGTGCAAAGTCCAATATAAAGACAGTTGTTCTGGACAGACATGGTAGAATTGAAGTGTCCCTGTTGCAGGACACTACAGATGCTATTTTGATTTCAAAGAAACCAGACAAAATAATAAAATAAACACCTATCAAGGGCTTTTAACTACAGAGACACCACATCTCTGACTCAAAAGGTCCCTGAGCTGCAAGCCACCTATAATTAAAAGCTTCTCTCTACTTAAATGTTTTACACTGTTCCTAGACATTGGCTGTTGACTTAGTAGAGTCAACTCTTTAGTCAGGCAATCAGGTGTAGAACATAGGGCATTTAGGAAGATTAGGTTCTTTCATAATTAAGTGGCTACTCAGCAGGGAATTTCTAGAGCATACAAGTCCAAAAGACCTACTCTGTATTTTCACAAACAGACCAGGAGCCTTTTTCTTTTCCCCCACCAAACATCAAGGAACTTAGTTTCACTCAAGTCTTAGGCCTGCTACCCCACTTTCACACAGTATTTCTCAGCTGAACTAAAATGGTGGTTTAGACATGGAAAAACAAAGGAAAACTCTTTCAACTGTTTACGATACCTACTATAAAATGAAGTTAATAAGTAGCATCATGAATTGTAGGCATGCAGAAACTCAAGACATTTTACACATATGAAGAATGTATGATGGAAATTCAGGCCACTGACTGTAAGAACCTACCCCACCCCCCCCCCAAATCTAGTCTCGCATAAGTACCAAGTTTTAAAAAACAAAACTATGTAAAATCTCTTTCATGTAATTGGTTGCGCTTCCACACATGAACATAAAACTTCCTGAACATCCACCTGGGACCTGGGGATCATAGCATTATACTTCAAATACTAACTTAAACAAATGCTAGAAGCAATACAAAGCTCACAGAAGGGAAGAATGGCATTTAAATGCAAAATTTCACAAAGATTATTGAATAGAAATCCCTCATGTAAAGAAACATTGTGAAGGTTAGGAGGACTAATTCAGTTGTAAAAAACTGAAATAAAAATCCGATCTCATTACAGGAAGAAAACAGGAGAGCTACATGTACTTGGCTTGTCTTGAGAATAGGAAAGCGTCAGGGTTTTTACAGCAATCATGTTAAACAAAAATAAAATAACAAAAAAAAATCTTTGAATGTTGGGCCAAGTAAGAATCAAACAACACTATCAACAAATATATTGGTAAACTAACATTCTTCTATTGCACAATTGCTATTGCAAAGATTTCAGCAAGCAAAAAAATACAAAAGCAATGATCAGCTGGGTTTATATTCCAAGATCAATTCCTATATATTTTTTTCACAAGCATAATTAGCTGAGGAATAACTGTAGAAACAGTCCAGAGACAAATAAAAACAGCTAAAGAACAGAAGCAGATCTCAAGAAAAGTGTTAGAAAAAAATAAAAGGTCAGGAAAAAATTCCCATAAACCAACCAAACACTAAAAGTAAATATACCAATAATTAAATTATTTCTTAAATAACAGTACTACCCCTTTTTACTTCAATTTTGAAAATCTGGAAACTTTTAGATACATCCATGAATTTATGAATTACAGAAAACAGTTCCATGAAGTCTTTCCTCTGAGTTTTTTTCCATACCTGATGACTCCTGCTAAGGAGAATAACCATCACCTAAAATAGAAGCATTCTACTATCACGAACACTTCTAAGCTGACAAGGCCTAAGGTCTTTTTCAAGAGTTTGTAAATCTGTCCTTTTAACTCTGCCAGAGCAGCTAGCACATGTTGTTTGTTACTATCTTCATTCCCTTTCCTCTACTACCAGTACCCCAGAGGTTTCCTCCTACACTCAATGTCTTCAGGTGGGGTTAAAAGATGAACACCTCTGCTGTTCACCTGCCAGTGAATCTGTACTTTCTTTCCTTTACACAGCTGAAGTGTTTGCATATCCCCATGTGCCCTGCCTTCATTATGCAAAATGGAGAACTCTCAGTGGTTAGTTAATGAGACCTCTCAATAAGGCAGACTCCTTGCAGCAACAACACTACAGCAACAAGCTACATTATTTCATCTTAAAGTAAACAAAAGAAGAATCAAGCTTACTTCTTCTTCATCAGGTTCAGCTTCTTCTGTTTCAAGAGCTGACAAGCTAGCAACAGGCTTGTTCCATGCCAACTTCAGCTCTTGTCCTTTAAAACGAGATCCATGAATTGCAGCCTAAAACAAGTTTAAACATTTTAGTTGTATATTCCACATGCATATATATATGTAGTCTTTAAGGGAAAAAGTAACTTCAGTAATACTTAAATGCCAGAAATAAAGCAATAGCCAGCTTTTTCAGAAAAAAATTCAAGTTGTAGTATGCTCAATATTGAATTACTGTTAATAGGTTAAAACTAAACAATTTCATCCACTGCAAACAGAATTCACACATCATTTCAGAAAAATGATCAAAATATATTTAGAAGAAAATTAGCTTGTAAAACCATAAATCATTTGGGGATGTGGACAAAATACTGGATTAACACCTTCTAGTTTGTAGCATTATCTTGATGGCTCTTCACTTTTCAAAGACAAACACAAAAAAGTTAATGTGTAACTTACTGAAAGATGAAAGACATCCCACAAACAAATTATTTAATATATTAAAAAAAAAAAAACGAAACCAAACCAAAACAACTAAAAAAGCCCCTCTGTGATTACAATTTAATCTATTGGAAAATGTTCCACTTCCTGTAAAGCCATTGTAATTGAAATGTAAAAATTTTTAACTTATGGGATATTCATGCCTTTCTAAGTACCAGCTGCATTAAGTGGCTGCTTTGGAAATAGTATGTTCAAATTAAAGTAACATGAATGAGCATAAATCAGCGTTAGCAACATTCCGAAATAACCGTCACGGTCACAAAAGATTTATAGTACAATCTGAAAGTACAGCATAATGTGAAATGTAGAAACAATTACATGTTCAATGACATCTGAACATGAATTGTGTGATATTAAAGTCCCTAGGTATAAATTTTAAATCTGTACATATAAATTTATGATAAATTTAAAAGATTCTATGCTTATTGAAATGCAGCTCAGGAGCTTTTTGTCCATGGTCTCATCACAATGCCACACAACTAGAATTTTTAAAAGTACTTATATGTGACACTCAGGTCCAGAAACAACTTGTAATCTTTAGGAGAAATTACTACTACATAAAAATGCAACATTTTACAATTGGGAATCCTCCCCTTCCTTTCTGGCTAGAACATACATATTTATAAACTGTAGATTTATTTTAATTTAAGAAAGCAAAATATTAACTGCATTTACCTCACAATTGGCCTCAACAGAGGTTTTTAATGTTTACCTTCTACAACTTCTCCGACTGCCAGTCTTAAAAGTCTGCTTTAGCAGTAAACACAGAAATTCCAGTGGAAGTATGTATTTAAGACTATCTTAAGGAAAACACAGATTTTACTGTATTTAATCAAACACAGTTCTCACACAATTTTCATTTAAAATTGAAGGTGCAATTAGACACAAAGCCATTTGACAAAAGTTTTAATGCTAACTAGAATGTGGCCACCTCAAACATTGATCATTCAAGAAAAGAAGAAAAAAGAAAATCCCATCACATCAAATCACATCTACACTATCACAATTTTTCACAGAATAGTTAGGGTTGAAAAGGACCTTATGATCATCTAGTTCCAACCCCCATGCCATGGGCAGAGATGCCTCACACAAGACCCTGTCACTCAAAGGCTCTGTCCAACCTGGCTTGGGACAGTGCCAGGGATGGCACATTTTCAGGCAAAAGTAAATCCAGCTGATCAAAAAAATTAAACAAAATATACAGGCTCACTCTGCAGGATACTAGTGAAATTTCAGAAAGACTGTGAAGGTACCAAGTCTCCAGGTAGAAAAAACTGGTAATTAAACCAAGACATCTTGCTATCAATTCTCAAAGGTTTCTCTTCATCTCTCTTACATCCTCCCCTTGAGTATGCTACAAATATCCTCATTTCCTAAGCATTTCAGTAATATGCTGTTCTGACAATTTGTTTAATGTAGAATTAAACTTCTGTGTCAAATTTCTTTTAAAATGTTTAAAAACAATTAGCAATATTACATTTAATTAAATACAGAAGTAGAACATAACCAGAAAGTAGGTGAATGTTGCCCAGTATTTTCAACAAAAACTTTACTCACAGCTTCAGCTTCTGCTCTTGTTTTAAAGGTAATCACTGCATGAAGAGAAGAGTCATCTATCTGGCAATCTTCAATGTCACCATATTGCTTTTAATAAAGAAACGTAAAAAAAAGCTTAGTGAAACAGTTCTCCACCTCTAAAAATGCTGTCCTAAATCAAATTTCTTCAAAAAGAACCACATAAATTTAGAAAAGTGCCTTTCATAGCTTTAATGCCAATCAGAGTACTTGTGTTTGCAAAGAATACCATTACTTTTACTTGCATTTCTAAAACATGAAAGTCCTGTAGTCTCTGGCACTCCATATTGTAAACATACAGATATGAAGTAAAATTATGACAGAAAGAGGTTGTTCTGCTTCAATACTTCTCTCCTGAACAAAAAGAAGGTATCTTGAATTCCATTAATCTGTTCTGAAACTCTTCCACAAATAATATTTATTAGACACAGGGACTGCAGAAAAAGTGTCAAAACTTAAACTGATTTCAGCAGCTTAAGAACCTGACCCATCTATTCCTGTAATGGCATCTTTAGTATTGCTGTCCTTAACGTGCCATCTCTGTAAGCTTCAATACCAAATGTATCTGTAGAGGTAGAGTGCACCGCTGATGTGCAGAGCTGTAGTTATCATAATAGAAACTGAAAATACAGCTCCTTATTTCTACGAAATTTAGAGTAAATTTAAACCAGCAAATGCACAACCTGCAAAATGAAATAATTTACATTTTTTCCTCAGTGTTATACTGTTATCACTGTGAACACGATTTTGGTTTTGTTTGTTAAAAATAGTAGCTTAATACTGCAATAAAGTATAAGAAAACACTAAGTTCTGAGCAAATTTATGACCATGAACTGACACCACTCAGTAGCCTTTCAAACAGTGGCAGATTTTGTCATCATCTTTATAGTTTTGCAGAGAAGTACATAATGAATAAAAAATATGAAAAGTGACCAGCAAAATTTACTTTAGCAATAATCATAAGGCATATTAAATCAAAACACAATATTGCAGATTAAAAATAAGGTTTTTTCTTATACTCATGGAATTTGGACTCAGAAACATCCTATGGATGATCATGTGATTGTACTGCTTCATTTTAAAGTTGTATGTTCTTAGCTTTACACAAAAAAGTCATTGCTCAGAAGTTCAGTCCTTCATACATCTCTATAGGAAGTACTTAAGTTCCCCTTCAGTACTCATAACCAAAATCCAATGGGAGGGGGTGGCAGAGTGGCATATGAAGTTTCACACAACTTATGTCACTAGATATTCTTCACATGTATTCCACAAAATAAAAAAGTTTCCTTTTATTATAGCCTTTTTTTAATGGAGAGGGTTTAGAAATGTATGTTGATTTCTCACTTTACTATTTTTGCAAATAAAAATTTATCACAAATTTTCAGTGAAAATTTTCATTAAACACTTCTTAAGGTACTTCAATGAAGATAAACAGGCTTCACAAATTTAAACTTTGGCACAGAATCAGTCTTTTTTTCTCACCATTACTCCTGCTATTTCATATACCTAAAAAAATTGTAACAATTTTACATATATTCTGAACAAATAAATATTTTAAGTCATTAATTTGTATTCCACATTTCCTTTCAAGAAAAATAACAAGCCTCATAAATGCTATGCAGCTGCATTTACAGCTAGCTGAATCAATGGTGTAATTCTCCATTTCCCCTTTTCCAGATGCATCTTTTTTCCATGAACAGGTATATCATGCTAAAGATTCATACCTAAATAATATTCCCAGATTAACCGAATCAAGAGAAAACAAATCCTTCAATAGAAGAATGTCATCCAAAGAACAGAAAAAGTGAAGTTGCCACATACCGCAAAATGAGGAAGAAGATCTTCTCTATCACTTTCTGTAAATGCAGAGATTTCTAATGCCCTAGGTCGATGATCCACAACTGCATGCACAGGAACTCCTCTGCCTCTACCCCGGCCTCGTATTCCTCTACCTCTGCTACGTGATGCACCCCGACCTCTTGCATGAACCCCTCTACCACGAACTGAAGAAAGAATCCCTCGTTTGGCAGCCTAAGATGTTTATACATAACATATTGATGTATTAAAATTCATAACCTAAATATTTAGACAAAATTACAAACACAATCTTATGTTTCCTACAAACATCTCCAAACAAGACTTAAAAAGAGCAGCTTACACGTCATAAAATAACAAAAGGTGAACGTGTTAATAACACTAAAAAGTCAAGACTGTTAATAATTAAACAGGTCAAAAATAGAATGGAAAAAGGAAAAAAGAACCAGGTATTAAAAACAGGTATGAAAAGAGCCCTTATCTGTGAGGCTAACTCCTCACAGAAGAAAGGAACTGCAGTATAATACTTGCAATTTCATTAGCAAATTTCTTTAATGTAGTGACTAACTCCTCAATTTGTCTCTTCAACTCTGACTCTTAATTGTCTTTGAACATCCAGCCAGGACTTTTATTCTGACCAGAATTTAATGCAGTATAATAGCTTTTGGCCAAACAACTGTGAGATAGGCAACAGAGGCTCTAACAAGTGCCTCCAAGGACAAAAAAACTTGGCTTTACCTAATAATTTCCACTCCCACCTGTGTATCCCCCCTTCTAAAGAACTGGCACGTACCATCCAAGAAAAGTCAAAAGGCTGGTAACAGTATCTGCAGAAGTTATTTTAAGTTTCAAAAAAGCACTTTCAAGGATTTAGTTTCATCATTTGTAACAAGAAAAAAAAAATATTTTCAGCAAAACCAGATCTGCTACAGGAATAAAATGTGAAATGAAATCACTGTAACAATGTTTTTAACATATCTTACCGTGTTTACAACTCAAGTACTGATAACAGTATCTTAATGCATGCCAGTGATATTACTCATAAGCTCAAATTTGTTATGGCTTTATTCCTGAAATTATTCAGATAATTTTACAGTAGTATGTAGTTCTGTAATTCACTGTGTGTGTGGTGTGTGTGTGTGAAGTAAAACATGCAGGTTCTGGTGTTTAACATTTTTAAATGGTGAAATGAATAATCCAGACAGTTAAACATTATGCTAACTCAACAATCAAGCTGTATACTGTTTGGGTTTTCTCACAGCAAAAGCAGGGTCACCTGGAACAGAACAACAGGCTACAAGGCTCAGAAGCAACACTATTATTGTTGCAGTTAAAGTCACAACACGTGAATAAAGTTTTTCTGAAGAATTTGCAGAAATTCTGAATAATCAAACAAATATCAAGGGGAAAAAACCCATATTCCTCCTGTAAATAATAGAAAGGATACATCTTGTGCTGTTCTCTAACCCTGGTTTTCTCTATCTACTTTGATCAGTATTTGCTAAAGGCTTCAGAATATACCTTTTACTAGCGTTTTTTCTAAAAGATACAATTTATAAATAAGCTTTCAAGACACTTTTGAAATATTATTCACCATCAGAATATATATCATTAACATAAGCTTTTTTGTCATCTCCAGCGAACTGGTTTGGCTTATTTACAACCCTATTTTCATTACCAAAGCTGCACTACAACTTCATTTGAAAGTAAGATTTTAATGGAACTTAGCCATAGGTGTGTGCACTGTGTTCATATGTAGCTATACATAAGACATGATCAAACTTCATTCAGACAAGAGGAATTTAAACGACACAGCAGCCTGCTTAACAATAAAAAGAGATAAGATTATCATGCAGTTAAGTAGATATTACACAGATAAGCAAGACAGTGCAACAAAGAGCAACACCCACAGCATTCAGAATTTCTCAAAATAAGACACACATGAAGTATTTTACACAGCCTTTGCAATTTTTTAAAATGTATGTTTCTAAATATTGAACACTTCTTGAAACATTGGTTTTGCTTTTTTAGCCTCCTTCTCCTGAAACCAACACTGCAATACTATTACTTTTGGCACTTCAATCTCTCAGTTAATCTTAAGTGGATGCTAACATTTAAGAATAAAAGATCAAGCAGTGTTTTTTAACTCCTCTATATCAAACACAACACCACCTACAGAAAACAATTCAAAAGCACTCCAAGCTCGCAAGGAAGTATTACTACCACAAATCTGTGGAATATCATGTCATGTAATAGTTACAGAACTTAACTAGATCAGCCATCAAGCTTGAAGACAACGCTATTTCTCTACTCTCAGTGGAATGAGAAGCTACTTTTCTAAAACATAACTGCTAATTGCCTCCATCTATATACAATATTGTACAAAAAATAGTTTATGATACAATAGGTAAGTTAATAAACATATATGAAAATATATTAAAAGTCAATTGCTACAAAAGAAGAGACAAACATACTTCCAGCTGCAGCTCTGTGTATTTTCGTCTTAATTCAGTAACTTCCTCCCCAGCTTGCATCTTCTTGTATAAATCCAGTTCAGTATCTAGTAACTCTTTCTGCATCTAAGAAATTGTTATGGCAAATTATTAGTTTCACACTTCACATTCCCTACTGAGGAAATAAGATTTCATTAAGACTCAAGAATCTACTGCTATCCCGTATGACAGGCCATTTCAGAAATATACAGCGATTTAAAAGTTGGCCAGTGCTGGCCTCCCAAGTAAGGTGCCAGTTTGCCATGGCACTTCTATCTGGAAAACAGATTCCTAGACACTGTAAGGAAAGGGAATTTGAAAACTAGATGCTGTAGCTTCCATAAGGTTTTAAACTTAAACAACTTGTGACTTATCAGTTCACATCACAGTTCTACCTTTGCAGGTATACTGCTTACTATGTTAGGTTTCCACCTTCAAGAACAAAGCAAGCACAAGTTTAGGAGCCTTCCTGGCAAGATAAAACTTCAATGTGCAGTAGTATGTTTCTGAGCTTGGTGATGTCAAACCTTTTAGGCTACCACACAAAGCCAAAGCCAATGGATGTTTTTCTAAACTAGAGATAAACGAAATAGAAAAAATGCAAAATTACATGGTAGTGATGACAAGATATACAGACATTCTAGAAAAAAGAAAAAAGCAGTACAATTATGAATATGAAATCTATAATAAGACTGTAAAATAAGCATTTATCACAGTTCCATAATGCAAAAGCACAAATGGTAGTTCTCTTCAGACCACAGTAGAAAAAAGCCAAACAATCCAGTAACAAGACCTCCGTTAATAAAAGGTTGGTCTCTGATGCACTCAGTTACCTTCCAGCACAAAGTACATTAAGCAAAATAATTAGAAAGTTCAAAAAATACTGAAAAAGTCTTAGAAACTGAAAGATGTCTCTGAACCCAAATTTAGACATGTTCATTGCAACCACTGAGGTGCAGGTTCTGGTACAAAGGGCTTTATGCAACCATGTAACCATGAATATTTTATTTGAAGTTCTGCTCCAAACAGAAAACTTTCTACAGCAACCAAATGTTCTAGTGACAACACAACTGAAGGATAAAATTATAGATTATTATGAAACAGTTTTACATTTATACCCACTGATTCAAAATTACAGCTTATAATGCATTCAAAGGCTGGTTTTCAAGAGATGAAGGTTTCACATTGTGATAGTTTGAAACCAAGTATCAGCACTGAATGATAAAGGCGGGTTTTGTTTCTTTGTTGTGTGGGTTTCTTGATCCACCCTCTTCCGCCCCCCGGGAAGTTTTTAAAGAAAAAAAAAAGCTGTATTGTTCAACTGACAAATTATTCAACCTGACCCACTTTTAGCCCCATTCTATGATTATCTGCAGCAACCACATTAAAAAAATAAAATCCATTACCTCCTATATAATAGCTTTCAAAGTTCTCACAACTGGAAAGAGTGTTTCTCTCAAATCTCACTGTGCTGCAACACACCAATGACATGGCAAAACAAGGACTTCTGAAATTTAGTAATGACCAGCAAGCAGCTAAAACTCACAGAGGGATCAGGCCAAGTCAGCATGGGTTCATCCTGCCTGAACAACCTGATTTCCTTCTATGATAAGGTGACCCACCTGGGGCAGAAGGAACCTCATGCATGTCAACAAAGGAAAATGCCATGTTCTGCACCTGAGGAGGAAAAATCCCAGCCACCATTATAGGAAGGGGGGTGCCCAGATGAAAAAGACCTGAGGGGTCTTTGTAGCAGGAAAGAAGTTCACCATTAGCCAGCAGTATTTCCTTGCGGCAAAGGTGGTCAACAGCCTCCTAGAGAAGAGCACCACCAGCAGGTCAAGGGAGGTGATCCTTCTCTATTCTGATGCAGTGAGACCACGTATGAGTGTTGTGTCCAGTTCCAGGCTCCCCAGCACAAGAGAGAAGTACTGGAAGGAGACCAGCAGAAGGCCACAAAGATGATTAAGGGACTGAAGCATCTACTGTATGAGCAGAGGCTGACAGAACTGGGATTAACTTTGGGAAGGTGGCATGGGGGATCTTATCTACATGTATAAATACTCCTTATGGATGAATAAAGACTCAGTATGAATGAATCCAGGCTCTTCTCAGTGGAAACTGGTGATGGAACAAGACAATCCCCAGAAACTGTGCCTAATCTCAACCATTTTTAGCAACTTGATACTATCAGACTATTTCCCTGTCCATTTCAAAAATTTACTGGAACACTCTGGGTAAAATAACTGTTATAGGTTAATATGCTGCATTCAAGTCTTCAACTTCCTTCTTCATTTCTATGGATCTGGATTCATTTCCTTGCTTGTGACAAAACTGATAAACTTTTTTCTCCTGTTCAAATTTATGAAGCACTGTACGCCTCCAGTAGAAGAGTATTCCTCAAAACCAAGAGGCTTTAACAATAAAATGCAACTTTAAAAATACTGACAATTTCTAAGACTTTTATAGTTCAAATTCAGACAGGTGACTTCCTTCACACTTCTCAAAAAAGTTCTCACCAGAGAACATATACTCTCTCTCAAAAACAAAATAAAAATTACTCCCTCATCTTCAAAAAAAGAAGTGTCTAATCTTATTATAGCAGGGCCCAAATTCTGGGATTCAACTTTTACTAGAAAACAATGTAAGAAGTTACTGTGAGTACATATATGTCATTTCAGTACTTTTTTCCATATTTCTTTTAAAAACTGTACATCACTAATTTACACTGTACTTTTAATGCCTACATTTCTACGTAAAATAAAGCAGTAGAAATGCTGCTTCAAACTGAGACTTAATAATCCATTTAAATTAAATCTGGGTTGTAATGTTGCAACAGATTTTTTAAACAGAATCCCCAAACATTAGAAGATTGAGCATTCTGAAGACTTAAGAACTGAAAACAGCAAGAAAAGACTTTTTTCTTTACTGAAAAATATACTACACAAAAATCTGCTCTTTTATTAGCATGAACTTCCTCACTTGATAAATCAAGAAAAGCTTGTGATATATTTATAGAACAATTAATCAATTATTATATTTATAGAACATTAATCAATTCCTTAATTCAATTGCTTAATTCTTAATCATCTTGTGACCTATTTAGGAATAAACACTTTATAAAAAGCAAAATAGTGTTAAAAAGGTAATACAATTGCATCTTAAAGCAGTTGGGAAACTGGTTAGAGGCATATACTAACACAAATTACAGTACAGGGGAGAAATTCCTCTCACAGGTACAACCCAAACATGGGTAGCTAAGTAACGGAATACTGACCAGTGCAACTTTCAATCTATAAAGATTCCAGTGACATGAAAAGCCCCATGACATTATGTACCAGTACAGTAGTCAACTAGTTTCATGAAGCAGTTTGTTTTGTGTATTAAACCTCATCAGAAGGTATCTGAGTTGCATAATGATAAGCCTTTTGCATAAGAAATTCTACTTTCATGATTTCCATTAAAAAATGTAAAAAGCAACAGATGAAACACAAAAAATTCAGTAAGGCAAAAAGAAGTAAGATTTATGTTTTGGGTTTTGATTTTTCAGATGATAACAGTATCTATGTAGCAATGGGTAAACATTTAAGACAATAGCATAGTTTTGAAATTAACAATGTTAGTTTAAAAACAAGGTAAAACCAACCTCCCTTCAAAGATGACTTCAAAATTAAACCAGCATGGTTTTAAATACTGCTTAGGTGGCTGATTGTTTTTAATTCTACTGACATAAGCATGTGAACTTATCTTATTAAGAGGCTGACGAAAACTTGAGTACCTGAGTCTTAGTTTTCATGCTTTTTAAAGGAGCCCCTCCTCCTGGTGATACACCTTTTAATTCATCCTTTAACTTGGTAATGCTATTAGTCAAAATTTCCAGTGTTTTCATGATTTCTGCTTTGTCTTCTGACTTCATGGTTTTATTCTTCTCCAGCTTTGAAATCAGCATCTGTTCAATTCAAGAAGATAAAACAAAATGTTTTTTACTTAGCAACTACTACTAAAGATCTGTTTTCCAGTACTCAGTATTGCACTACTTCTGTTGTGATCGTCAAACTCAAAATACAGAGATTTTAACAGCTTATACTAAGTTAAAAAAATTATCTGAATCTGATTATTTTCCAATGAACATCTGGTATCTACTTGGCCAGATTTGCTCAACAGACTTATATAAATTCAATTTTTAAATTTCTGCTCCTAAGCAAAGTGCAGTCATACACACTTTTCTACACCTACTCTTGTCAAGTTGAACACTCAGGCTTTCATTTCTCCCAGAACATATGCATGTTGCACCCGAATTAGGCAATTTCAACTAACAAGACAAATTATGTTAAAACTTAAAATCATGTGGTAATACCATTCTAAGAGAGTGCTTATTTCATAGGCCAGTTTTACAACTCATGCTTACAAATTCTGAAATACTTTAGTGAACTGAGATTTTACAACTGAATTGTTCACTTTCTTTAATGCTACCATTTTACCTTTTGTGTTTCAATGTGCTTTTCTAAAATTTCTTGCTTCTTTTTTCTCACATCTTGTTGAAGTCGCAATGCATCCTAGAAGCATAAAAAAATTACAGAAAGTTTCTGGATTTTGAAAAATAATACCAGAAGAATAATTACCAGCAGTAATTTCCAATATGTTTTTAAACAATGCATCACCAAATGAGCAAAAGGGCTAGTATCTTTCTGAGTCTGATCTGTGCCAGAAAGACTTCATTATTACTTACGTACAAAGCAAACACACAAGTCCAATGAAAGCTGAAAGGCAATATAATACACTAGTGCAAGAGGTACAGCATACAAGAATTTAAATGTGCAGGTCAGCATCTTGAAAGAAACTGTAAATCAAGTCCACTAATTAAAACACATTCTCCAGTACAGCTCCAAGAAAATACATCCTGTTTTTTCAAACTCATGCATTACCCAATGAAAACCACCTGTTTTGCATCTGACTGCTGTAACTTGGAAGTGACAAGTATTACCACCCCATCTGCTAAAAACAGAAACTTGACATTGCAATGGGCAAATCAAAATTAATTTAAACTGATAAATTTGCAATATATTTCACTCGAAAGGAGAAGCAAGAGGAAATGCCACAGGTGCTGTGCTCATTAATGCTGCTTGAGAAAGCAACTGCTTCTTGCTCTCAGATACAGAACAGACAAGTCTTGGCAGCACACTTGCAGAAAACAAGAGCTTTGATATCAACATATTTAATGGGACAAAAGAGGAGAGGAAGAAGATGATTTTGCACCTCTAAATTACCAACTGCGATCAGACTGGAAGTGGATTATTTTATACAAAGAGTGTAAATACACAACAGCCATAAAAAGGAAATAGTAAAGGTTCCGTATGTCTTCCCAAATATTGATAAATTCTGTTGCATGAAATGTTAGTTTTGCAATCCCACGTGCAACCTTTTTTCTGAAGGGAAAAGGAAGATAAGACAAGGGGATGAATGCTAAGAAAAACTAGCGAGACACGAGGAAAGATGGGAGGGAGTCCCACAAAATCATGTTTTTCCACAAGTACCAGTATATTGTAACAGAAATCTCTGAAGAAAGGAAGGAGCAGAAGAGCACATGAAAAAAGAGCCAGTCACTTAGCATGTCTCCAGTGTCTTCTCTCAAAACACCCAAAACCTAAAACCAAATCACCAAAACCCTACACACCTGTAGGGTGTCAAGAGTCAATAATTTTATTACAAGGTTTTTGCATTTCACAGGCATTTAGCATCTAAACTTGAAAGTTAAAGCTTCTATTTCTGAAAAACCATGTTTGAGGGGACAATTATTAACTGAAATCCCAAAATTAAAAGTAATTTCTTTAAAGTCTGAACCAATACCACAATGCACATGCAGTTATAATCTGCTATTTCAAATCATATTAGACATTAGTACATAAGTTTACTAATAGTCTAACAGTTATTACTGATTTCAAGATGTCTGAATCCAACTCACTACTGAACTTACTTTGTAGTTTGAAACCAGCATGATAAACATCCTGTATTTAGTTTTTCTACATTAGAAGAATAAATCTGATAAAAAGGAGGCTTACTGGCCTTTTCTGAAAATTTTAAGCAAGCTAAACTACAAGTGAGCAAGCTATTCAAGGACAAATGCATTTTTATTGCATTTCCCCTCTAAGAAAAACAGAAAACCTAGTACTACGCAAAAAGTAAAAAAAGGATGCAGTAGACTTACAGTTTGGAAACAACAAAATGCAGGGTTATACAGTTCTTAGTTCGCTCATGCGAAGAAAATTTTGGTCACAAGTACAAAATACGCTGAGAATAAAAGCCAGTTTGATGTTAAAGGCCAGTTCCAGAAGGGCTTAAGAGAGAAGAATGGGGACTATATTATACTTCCCTTCTCACTCAACAGACAGTTCATGCCTAAAGACGGAAATCCTGCTTGCAGGAAAAAGCATTTCACATTTTGAACTTGAGAGTTTTAAACCTGCTTGCACTGTCTGACCATACATTGAAAAAGCCTAGGAAATCCATGCTGACTTTTCTTGTCCTCTGAAAAGAAACCATCATAGTGAATGTAATCTTGTAACTAGTTTCATCTACACTCTTGAGATGAATATACATACTGTACTATCTCTGGTGGTCATGAGTTCCCAATCTAAGTCCATTTTATAAAGAAGTATATTTAATTTACCTGTTTTTTCTTCTGTGCTTCATTAGAGTCTAGCACGGAAGTGGAAACAACAGGCAAAGATTTCTGTGCTGCCTTCAAAGCAGCAGGGTTGTACACAGTTTTTGTCAAGCCAGTAGAAGTGGATAAAACCTATAGGAGGAAATCATTTTATTCTTTTGCCAGTGAATTTCAGTTTCTTTAAAAAAAAACACGAGTGCTTAAAAATACATAAGCATCTTTTATTTTGTCTGTTTTGATGATATGGAATATAAAAAATTTAGTGTAACAACTGTACTTGGAGTTGCTGAAGTTAAAACAATTTTTAAAGAGGCAGCACCACATCAGATATGTAAGGATTATAAGCATCAGTTATAAATCCTTTCCACTGAGATATCCTATGTACTTCCAAATTTCAAATACCTAAAATTTTAAATAATTGACCAGAATTAAGGAAACAGAAGACTGAGATATTCCTGAGTATAACTGGAGTCTGTAATTTTTGGTTTTGAGTTTAAAATATAATTTTTCATGGCTGCATGAATTTTTGGGGCAAAAATTCAAAATAATTTTAGGGACTAAGGTCCCAAGTAGATAAAATAATTCCTTTTCATATTCAGTTTATGCAAAGCAGAGCTTGCACAATCAACAAGAAGTAACTCAAGTAAAGGGAAATCTTCAACATCACACAGCAAAGGAAGAGAATACTATGTCTCTCTGTTCTCCCTACATTTGTAATGGGGTATGAAATTTCTCCCTGACTTCATGAGAACACAGCTGTCTGCTTTACAAGCTGTCTAGAGTATACTATGCACACTTCACAATATCTGAAGATCTGGACTATTCTGTTTTCTAAGGATGTTCCTTAAGGACATTAAGGCCGTAATAGTATTGACAAATCCATGGCTAAGTGCTGGAAATAATATAGGCATGATCTTGTTCAGCTTGTTAGCAAATCACAGCAATTATGCAATTGGTAAAATTTCCAGGAGTTTAAAGATACTTTACATATGTGTGGAAAATTAAAAGATACATGCAGAATCTATTGGTCAACATGCACTCTGTAAAATAAGACACGATGCCCACCAACAGGAGAGAAAAAAAAATGCACAAAAGAGACAGCCAAGAAACATTACAAAGACAAGATCAAGAGGTCACAAGAATTTCCAACAGAAATGCTTCATATAAAGGGTTCTCACTTCGTTGTGCTATTTATACTATTTCTTCCCACAGAGCATGACGAGCAGAGAGAATAAAAATCAAAGCATGTTATAAGGTATTATAAAAGGTGATAATAAAATGCTCTAAGCAGGCCATTAGAACGGAGATGAAGGAATGTCTTTTAAACTTATGAAAGCACATTAACATATGCATATCCAAGTCATACAGTTCTTATTACAGAGAAGGCTTTAGGACAGGCTACATCACAAACAAACAGAAGACAAGGTAAAGACAAAAATATCTTCTCCTGAACTGTCCTCATGGCAGAGTGAACCATACTTCCTTATCTCCTATAATCAAGGAAAAATGCCACAGTAGAGTACCTGCATCAACTAATCTACAAGAGCAGGAAGCAACACATTAGCATCTTCTACATCTCTTACTACTACTCAAGAGAAGAAAGTGTAAATCTTCACAAGTTCATAAAACAAGTCAACTCAAGTTGCAGAACCCTACTAAAAATGCCAAAGTAAACTGCTGCTTCACAACTAGTCAAGTAAACAGCCTAAATTTACTCAAAATCAGTTTGCACTATAAGACAACAGAGCACAAAACCATTTTAGCATGGATTTATTATTTGTGGAAAAAAAGCGGTTTAGGATAACTCAACTCTTGTGGAATAAGAAAAAAAAAATTCACTCAAACTGAAGCAGACTTCTTTATTTCTAAAGTAAGTATATAGTTCATATGCAAAATGTAGTTGAGAAATTCAGAACTTATCAGAACTATTATTCAGAAATTTACAAGCTGTCTACAGTATATTATTCAGAAATATTATTCTATAATATTCATTATTATTAATATTATTGAATATTATTCAAGCTGTCTAGAGTATATTATTCAGAAATTCTGAAATAATTTATCTGCAACTATCTTAGGGCAACAAGAATGCAACTAATCAAACCAAGAACAAAATATAGGCAAGAAGCCAAGATGAATGCATTTTGGTGGACTGCTCAGCTTGAAATGAGTCAAAGAGACATCCTCCTATATTACAACTCAACATTAAGTATTATTACTATTGCATGCTAAGTACAGCATTGTATCTTTGGAGCTAATTTCACTTGTTAGATTCCACTAAATGTATTATAAATGACATAATGTAAGAGGGCATGGAGGACATGGGAAATGCACTGGATGCTTCATTCATTTCAGATCAAGCCAATTCCCAATAGAATAGATATATACACCAAGGCAAAGGAATCTTGTTACTGGGTAAAACTTGCTGCCTTTCTACCAAAAGTCTTCACAAATTAGTATTATAAACACTGGGGAAGCCTGACCTTCATAGTGCTAAACAGATCTTTAAACATATATCACAAACTTTACTGCTAAAGTAAACACATCAACAACTCTCTGTTCAGAAAACTGCAACCACCAGGGAAGACACATAATCCATAACCACCTTTCCCACTTTATGTCTCCTTTGTCCTGTCTATACTGATTAATTTCCACTTTTATCTTTCCACAACTACTGCAAATTTTAAGACCAAGTGAGGGTAAATGCTTACAGCATCACCTTTTAAGGGACACAAAAGCCCCAAAACATTTTTATAGAAAGTTTTTCTACAGATTCATATGTAGTGTCAAAATTTATTCATTTTTAAAATTTATTTCTGTATTCTCCTAACAACTAAGGACCCTGGAACATATCTAGTTATTTTCATGACTGAATGAAACCTACTACAGTAAAACAAAACCTACAAAATAGCAGCTTCTGTCCTAACATGACTTTTTAATTCTTATAATTGTTTAGCCATTTGCTAAGCTGAGGTTTGACATATAATATTTTATAAGACTAATATTTAATAAATAACGTTATTCATAATTATGAAACAAAATTGATACCAGGGTTTTATAATAAAATTAACTCTACTGAAATTAAATTTGAGAGGAAGAGAATGAGACATTCTCTTACCTTTTCAGTTGTTGGAGTAACTGGCTTTGACACAAAACCCAGTCTATCCTTCACAGATAATTTAGTCACATTCTAAGAAAGCAAAAACAAAATTATAGTACACATAATTTATGAACAGTTTACTGTTTCCTATGCAATTGCAAATGTTAGAAATTGAGAAAAGAGCATTCAACTAATAAAACGATAGACTTTTAACCAAAAATACAAGAGAAATAATTGAAGCAGTTGCTGAAATGAATTTTAGGTATTTGACTGAAAAGTTAATATACACCTATAAGTAGATTGGCCAATACAAAGATGACCCCAAATTCAGTATCAAAGATTTTACTGCACTTTTTTTTTTTGCAAGAAGTCCATGACACGGTGGCCAGCAGAGGATTTACACAGGGCTTTTTAATACACTTCAGATTCTGTGGTTTACATTCTGCTATTTGAAGGTATCAGTTGCAGAAAGTTGTCATTTAAATTTAAACTACAAATGTTGTCTGAAGTGTGGTGGTCTTCCTTTTCAGATGTAAAATTAAAGCACTGGTACAATGCTCATAAAGAAATAGTTCTGAGATAATAAAAATTTAAAGGCTATTTCCAATGGGAGTAACATGCCAGACTGTCATTCGTATTAGTACTATGGATACATTCTCCCTTTCATTAAATACTGAAAACAGTTTTAGATGCTGACCACCAGTCTCTAATGGTTTTAGCTGTTTAACAGATATAATATTAAAACCAGCTAACTTTCAGTTCTTTGGATAGAAATCAACTTTATTTTGCAATATGAAAACTGCAATTTAACACAACACTACTGAAATATTTTCAGAGGTTTTAAACTAAGTGAAAAGCTATGACACTAAATATTGAGTACTATACTTCGGTAAAAAAGCCAAATATCATTGCATTGAAGAAAACTTTATTATTAAAACATCACTCATCAAATTAGATGCATTTATTAGTAGTAAATATGTATTTGCCCTAAATGAGTGACTGTAATGGATACATTCAGACAGTATAGAACTTACTATACAAAGAAAAATGTGCAACTGTTTTTTTTTACTTTCATACATACCTGAGCAACTTCTGTACTGACACTCTGTGCTTCTGCAGGTTCAATATTACTTGCAGGTACTGGACCTAATCGCTCCTTTACAGACTGTTTCACTACTGGTAAACTGGGTTGCTGAACTAAAGGTTGTATTACCTGTAACACCACCCCACCCCCAAAAGAGCACATCATAATATTAACAAGAAAAAAGCTGCTACACATGTAGTTCAACAAATACCATTACAGCAATTTCATTGTGTATTTAGATTTACACTTCTTCCTATCATTCAATAGCTTTTTTACCTGATGGCAAAAATAAACACTTCATGAGAGTTAGGATGTTATACCAACTATTTGTGTAGTGCATACAGCAATAATATCTATTTTGCACTTGCAGCTCACAGACACAACCAAACAACTCTGGTCTATTTCTATAAATCACATCTCCTTAGACTATCTTAATTTCCACCTGTTAGAAGCAAATAAAAGGTAATAAGGAGTCTTTTAATTCCTTTCACAAATCTGTCATGAGCAACCATTTAGTTATGGAAAGGCAGAACACAAATATGTATCATAAAGATGCTGCTTTTTACAGCGATTGTAACTTTTCATCTGCTATGTGTTTACCTTGGACTGAATAGAAAAAGAAAGATATGAAGAGATGCACTCATGAGGCCAAGGAAAAAGAAAACAGAGCAGCTAATCTTCAAACCTACCACAGATATGCCCCAAGAGGTAACACCTTGCCTTTTTTTCTTTGACAGAAACATCAAACACTTAAGACCAAAAAACAAGTATGCTTCCAACCAAGCTTCCTGTCATATTTATGACCCTCAGGAGGTCACCTAACACATCCCTCCACTCCAGGGCAAAATCAGCTACACCTTAGCCATTACTGACAGTATCCATCAATCTAGTTCTTACAGTCTTCCAATGAACTAGGTCTTATCACCTCTCCAGGCAAAAGTATTTCAGTATCCTTTAGCATGAGAAAATGTTTTTTAACACGTAACCTGGATTTCCCGCGCTGCTTTTTAAGCCAAATACTTCTTGTTTTAGCTACCACAGATGGAGAGCATATTTCTGCTTCCTGGCAGAAGCCTTTTATTTGATGATTTACTATGGCTGACTCCTACCACCTTTACTTAGTATTTCTACTTCTTTCAGAATTTCCACAGTAAGAGTTTTCTGAAGTAATTATGCCGAGGAAAGAACAATGCTCAAGAAATTGTGGCGAACCAAATACTACTGAAGGGACAACTTAAGAGCCAACTGACTTTACATTGCAAAAAAATCAAATGTCTCTCTTTAATGTCTGATGGAAAAAATCTGGCTATAAGCCATCATAAATATAGGTGAAATTAATTCAGCTGTAATTAATACACCTGAAGTCTTGACAAAAATTCAAATACTTACAGATTGTGAAGTACTTTAAGATTTTCCATAGTACTTGTAGATATATCAAATATTATTTTCAATGTAAAGGGAAGTAAATATTAATGTTCCTGAATGGTTTATGAATTAAAAATACCTGTTTACTGACTCAAAAATTTGATAACTATTATATTTTAGGGTAGAAGAACATGAAAGCATTGCACTTCAAATCTGAATTTCCCATTTACATTGTTCTTGTCACTGTGCACCCTTTATCGCCTATTTAAAATTGATGTTTTGCAAGATAACAAATCTACAGGTCAGGTATTTGTTCGAAAAGACACAGTTAATACTTCAAGCTGTAACAACATAATCAGAAAGTTGATTGCAGTAACTGTTCAAGCCGTCCTTCTCAAGAGAGATGTTTGTAGGAATACAAATAACATACTCCACTGCCCTCTTCTGGCTGATGAGTAGAATGTCAGGCTTAAAAAATAAATACCGTTTGGGTAATACTAGTTCAGACCAAGGACCAAGGATATTTATAATTTGGTTAGAAACTCAAATCTGAAGGATGGTACATGGGGAGACAGTGAGATAGCTGTTGTTAAAACTGAATTTTGGTAGATAAAAAGCAGAGCATTTGTTACAAAAGGAGGAGAGAAAGCAAAAAAGCAAACTGTTAAAATGTCCTACAGCAGGATATGCAGGTATCTAGGACTTGCTAAACACTGGGAGCTAACTGACAAGACTCAGTAACCTACAAAAACTGAGAGAATCCAAGCTTCCTCTTACATCTGAGTGGAACCACTATGCCTGCTAACAAATCTGATTTGGCTTGCCATGGGTTATGAATCTAAGTTCCACAAACAGTAATTGCTGTTTAATATTCTGAAAAAGTTGCCAGTGCTACTGTCCACATCACAACTACCAACAAGTGCTCCACTGTGCAATTCATTCTAGTTCAGTTGGAAGGACATATAACAAACATCTAGTCCAGCTGCCTGACCACTTTAGGGCTGACCAGAAGTTTAAGCATGTTACCAAGCATATTATCCAAATGCCTCTTTAAACACTGAGAGGCATGAAGCATCAGTCACCCCTCTACAAGGATTGCTGCAGAGTTTGACTACCCACTCGTAAAGAAATGTTTCCTCATGTCACCTCTGAACCTCCCCTGGCGCAGCTTTGAACCGTACTCATGCATCCTGTCACTGGATGTCAGGGATTTAACACCTCCCTCCTCACTTAAAAATGTAAAATGTCCCAGATCCATGCCCACGAAACTAACCTAACAAAACTCTCCTCTCTGCTGTTTGCATGTCCTCTCTGCATACACATGTATGCATATCTGTACATACATATAGGCATATGTGGGTAAAACAAATTGTACTGCTACTTTCTACAGCGGTATACATGCTCAAAAGGAAAGGAAAGGAAAAAGGAAAAGACTGGAAAAAAGCACCTTTGGGAAGAAAACAGAGATTATCTTCCAAGAACAGGTATATAACTCTTTCTTACACTCATAAGAAGAGAAAAAGACTATACTAGTTAAAGGAAAATATATGTTATTCAGCAGACAACAGGATCAAATCTTGCTTCACATGAAATGACAGTGGAATTCTCTGTACGTGACACAAAGGCTTTCTTTAAATACCTTCAGTCTTATCCCTGAACCTTGTACTCGAGTTCAAAGAATCTACAATTAAAAGGTAAGCTCTGGAAAAGAAGTACGTGAAATATTCATTATTTCTGAAGTACTTAATTTCCTTAATTTTTTTTTAATGTTTAAAAGACTGCATTTTATATAACATAGTAGATAGAACTAGATCCTCTACCTTCTGTGTAGTAGTCTGGATTTGTGGTGCACTGCCTTCTCGATGCCAATAAACTTTAATAAAGCGATTATTTAATACTGCTTCTGTACTTGATATAGCTTTCTTTGCTTCCTCGTGTGTGGCAAACTGAATGAGGGCACCTTCTGGATCACCTTGATACGCAACCTAAGATTTAGAACAGAAGAACAAAATTTACTGCATGTAGGATTCCCATTTGTGCCTCGATTATCATAAAATCACTAGTTTCAAGGCTCAGAAGCTTGCAAGTTAAAACCAGCGTGGGTCACTAGATGAATACTTCCCATAAACGATTCTGTTTGAAAAGCCTGGTGTCAAGAAGCTATCTTGAGATGAAGCTAATAAACTTTCAAAATAGTTTTAATAACAAACTTAAGTAAAATACTTAAACAGCCAAACAGTATTTCTAATTGGGAGTATGAGTAGTTGTTTGAAAGAGGAAGGATCATTGAAGTAAACTGCTATGAAAAACACATCAGTCTAGTATCAGAGCTAGCTAGACAAAGTAGCTCATTTTGGTTTTCCTCCTTCGAGAATTAACAGAGCAAGTAAGAGATTTTAATTCCTTCAGTGTTCAGACAGGCACAGGTTTATTCTGTACTGTATCAGCACACACAGACAAATTGTATTACACCTCTTCTTTCAGCCTCTCAGTTCAAACAAGAAAGCCAACATAAAAATGTAAGTTAGTATCTGAAACTCTGAGAATGAAGCATGATGAAAGACCGGTCTGAGCCCCTTAGAGACTTGGTCTGAAATACTGACATTACACATACAGATAGTATCAACCTAAAGGCTTAGTTCTTTGCATCTTTTTACTATCTTTCTCTAATTGTTTGCTTATTTCTATTTATAAATGTGGGTCACACATACAACATGAAGTAACTGTAAGGAACAAACTGCCTCTACTATGGGACTAAAAAGTAATTACATCACAGGGACTTTCTGGATAAAAAAAATCCAGGTTTTCTGTGTTTACAATTTCTCTCTCAAAAAAAAACAACCCACAAAAAAAAGCCCCCACAGTGTTTATGATACCAGATCCAAACTTGAGAAAAAGGGTGAAGGAACACACACTCCCAATCAGTTTTCAATGTTTTCAACAATATCTCTGAAGTCTTATCCGTGAGGAAAATATCTGTTTAAAACCTAAAAGACTAGAACATTTAATTTCTGCTTCTCCAATGACAATTCCATGAAAAACAGTAAGATCATGTTTAAGAAACAAGTTAGGAAAATAGTGAGAACAGTTTGAGGGAACAAGTTAAAACACAACTGGCATTCTTCTTTTAGCAACTACAACTAAGTTGAAGCTTACTGCCTTCTCTTTATTGACTCTTACCTGCAAGTTGACCAAGTTGCCAAACTTACTGAAGTGCTCATTAAGTTTACTGATACTGTTAAGCTCTGGGGGAACTTTTCTCAATTCAAGTTTTGTATTTTCATTTCCAAACTGCACCTTCTTCTGGAAACCTGGACTATTTGTTCTGTTAAAGTTTTGCCTGCAACAAATAAAAAATCAAGCCAGAAATCCATAGCAAGCTAGAAAACACAACGTTAAACTGTATACACTTACACAGGCGAATGTGTGTGTGAGGAAGAGGGTAAAAAAAAAAAAGGGCAATTTTAGGGAAGTGTAGAAGGGTACAGCATACAAGCCCATGCACTTGCAGTTTTCTCCGATACTCTCAGCATATCCCAAGACACAAATCTGTGAGACAATTCACAACTATCTTCTTGTGTTAGTAAGCCCTGATTTCCACACTGCTTCTCTCCAAAAACAATTTCTCACCTATTCCATGAAATCTCCCCACTAACAGTTCCAATTATTACCTCAAGGCTCTCTTCAGTCCCAGTAATCTCTTCAAATCCCTTCCAACTTCTGTCACCCCAGGTACACATGAACACTAAGAACTTACCCCTGTATTTTTGTCAGTAACATACCTGGCAACTCAAACCAAAACAGCAGTGATACAATTCACATGTCAAAACTAAAACCAGTCATCTCTAACTATCCCAACTGCAGCTCCTCTGTTTCTTAGATAATTCCAATTTCAGGGAGTAAACCTTGGGAGTAGATCCAAAGCAACTTCAGCTATCGCTAGACTGCCTTCGAGAGAAGACAGTCAAATGCAGATCACTCTACAACACGATTTATTTTAGTACAATCAGATGACTCAGTTTAACTTTCTCACAATTTATACAGACTTATATGTATGTTTCACATAACAGAAAAGAGCTCCACAGAATTCCAACTATTAAGTCAACCTTGTGTTAATGATCACTCACTTGTCAAACCAAGTCTTCTTTGTAGGAACTCCAGTATCACCTGCACCAATTGTTCTTTTCCTGGATTCAGCATCTACCACTATTCTCATACTACTTTTATTAGGAGGTTTTTCTGTAAACAGATGAAAATATATTTTTTTTTTTTGCATTTTCTGTGTATTTGATTGTAAAAAGGTGTTCTGCTCACACTGAATTTACACTGAAAACCATTTACATTGAATAAAATCTTGGTCACAGACTTCTCCTAACTATCTAAAGATGCTGTGACAGACCAAAACAGCTAATAGCTTTCATTTTGCCATGGTAACATCACACATAGGAAAACAAAAGAGGTGTGACAGAAGGCATCTGCCTCAAGATGACTGCACTCTGCACTGATTTACAATGTCCCATAAAATACTCTGAGGCTCACATCATTTCTGCTAACACCTCCACATTCTGCCATTTGACGGCATGTACAAAAATCCTCATGTTAGGAAATGCAGAGTACTCAAGAGCACTAACACCCAGGAGAAAATTTAAGGATGAGGTGGGAGAGGAGTCACTCCTACTGAAGAACAGGAATCATACTGAGGGACTCCTTGCTGAAAATACACTAACAGAAACATAGCAAGATGAAATCAAGTACATACAAAGGTAAGTTAAACCACATTTAAACAAAAAGTTTTATTCTTCTTCCCTTCCCATTTTGCATGCTGGTGCTCCTCAGGGCCACAGGAACTATGACATTAGAATTACTCATGCATAACTGCCTGCTACCAAATAAAAATGAATCCTTCCTCTCTGCAGCAGAAATCATCCTAAGATCCTGAGAATCAGTAGTATTTTTCTGTATAGATGTACAAAGTGACCAGTTATTACAGCCAAGTGTAAACTGTGCAACACTCTAGGTAGAGGTTTCATTTTACCTGTAAAAATGCACACACAAAGCAACTACGATGAAAATTCCCTATTCAACTGAACTTCTCTTAACTCCAGAAGGTTTTAAAGAGATGTCGTTTTCCACGACTATATTCTCTAAAAACTGCCTCAATCTGCGTTAATAAAAGAAAACAAGCTAAACTGAATATAGCTTTGAAAGCATACCTCTGGGTGGTAGATCCATATCACCTGATGTGAGTCCTATCAAGTTTGGTCTTTGGGCATGTACTCTATGTCTATACATAGGTCTTGAAGTATTTGTTATACTTGGGGCTTCTGGATTATAGCCATCTGTGTCATACGTTTCTGGTAACAAAGAAATTGTCTAATTAAAATAAATTGCAGTTAAACCCCTTAAGGTTTTAGATATATTATTTCATTTAATTACAAGATACAGTTATAATGGAAGAGTTATGTAACAACTATCTTAAAAAAAACTGCCATGCAAAGTTTTCTGCTTAAACACAATAAAAGTATTAGTCTATCATCCAGATTCACACTTTACATGCACATTTTACTTCTGTCCTAAACTAACTTTGAAAAAAAAAACCAAAGTTACTGTCACAGTCTAAATAATACAAACTTATTGTCCCAAACTACACAATTATAATCTCTAAACAGTACATCATAATATGAATCAATGTTATTCTATTTAGCAAACCTTGTGGGCAAAGCCTCAGTACTACACCTGCTGTAAAAAGAGAGGGTGGAGCAGGAGGCGGCTGGTGATGAATACCCGTTGTAACAACGGTAGGAACTGAGCTAGTTGCTGAATTTGGGGGGGCATCCATGCCAGCAGGCTGCAATGGGGGAAGTGGAGGGGGTGGTCCTGTCAAAACCAAAGGAAAACATTGCATTCATTTATTATCCACTATGCTCACATTACACTCAACACATGAGGAAATTCATCTGAAATGTCCATACAGATACTCAAATAAAAGGGTGTAAGAGGTATACGGATATGATGCTGTAGCATTCATCCATATGAAACTATCCCTATCAGCCAGTGACTCAGAACTTACATTACAGAGAAAATCATTTTATAACATTTCTCCAAACACCTTCTTGCTGTAAGCAAAATGCTAATCTAATATGAACCTTCACCAAGAGAAAAGCATTAAAGGTTTGTAAAATCCTGTCAAAGAAACAAATTCTATTTTTTAACAATGCGTAACAAAAATATTTTACAATAATAACCAGCTTGACTAAAATTATTTTTCTGAACACCCAAGAAGAAACCTACAACTCCAGTGGAAAGTCACAGGGACCTTTTTATAACTGAGGGAGGTTTTTGTTTGGTTTGACTTTTTATTTATTTTTTTTTTTTTTTTTTTTACAACAGGTAATGTGAAACTGTCAAAGCTGAGCAGTCACACCTGACCTTCAAATCAATCATTGGCAAAATCAGTGTCTGGAAAAAGATACTGAAAAAAGTCACATATTTGGACTTTCCACACAGATCTGGAAATAGCATGAGAGGAAGAACTGATCACCCCAGCAATACAGTTACTCTCTGTACTAAGGTGAAATAAATACATTCAGATCTTATCCTATCAACTGGAAATAAAAAGAGTTTAAGAAACTTCCAAGCAGCATCAAACATCGATTATTCTCAAATAATTTTACCAAGTGAAACACATAACTTGTTAAAAAAAAAGAAAAAGAAATAATCACATAAAACTATTTAAACTCACAGTTTTTAAACCACACGAGCGAACTGAACACTAAACTGCTGTTTTATAAAGGAGAGCCAGGCACATAAGTCTTCATGTAATTTTTAGTCCTTGAGCCAAAGTACTTCCCAATAAAAGAGTAAACAAGCTGAAGAAATTATCTTTCTTAGTTATAAAAATTTCAAAATTACATTTCCAGGTGTAAATCAGATACATCAATTAATTCTCTTTATTATTTCAAATGAAATGCCAAATCTGCTGTTTCCAGGATTTTCCCTTCTTCTCTAATAGTAGTCAGTTGTGGACTTCTATCAAACTCAAGGAATTGAGTTTTGCCACACCATGCTTTTGCTTAAGCACAACTAAAATATTATTCTATATTCAAGGCTCACATTTAACATGCAAATTTTAAACCAACCAACTTTGTAACAATTACCATGGGAAAAAAAATAAAAATTGATGCAAGCTGTGCCACAGCAGGGCATAGTACAACTTTCTAAAATACAATCAGCATTCCTAAAACAATCTTTTGCACGGCATACAACCCAAGGCTTTTCTACTAAAACAGGAGGTTTAGTTTTTTTTAATTACCTGTTACAGGTGGAAGGCTAGGTGGTAGGGGGCCTGGTGGTGGTACTGGAGGTCGAAGGTTAACAGGAGGAGGACTCAGAATTGGTGGAGGGGGAGGAAGTCCAGGAGGAGGTGGTCCTTCGACAACAGGGGGCTGTGCTGGAAAAGGCAGAATGCCAGGAAGATTTACATCTTCTACCACTACTGGATCGCTTCCATGATCAAAAGGGCACATGTCTCCTCTCATACAGAAACCCTTTTCTGAAAAATCAAAAGCAAAAGGAACTGTTAGTATTCAAAAGCTGCAGTTTGATTCAGAGTAGATATGAAGCATTTTACGTGTAATGCAGCAATTTGTACATTAAGAGCAGAAATTTATATTAGAAAATTAAACTGACTATTTGACTTGATTTTTAACAATCAGCACACAGGAACACTGCAGCAACATTCTAGCAGAATAAATACAGGAAACAGATTTTTCTTGAAGAATTAATTCTGCACTAAATTGTAACAGATCGTGAAATCAAAAAATTAAATCTAGATATCATCATATTAATAAAACCGCAGTGCTTTTATGTAAAAAATGCAATTACTGGGATTGAGAAACCTCTATTAAAGTTAAAGCTAGTATTACAGAAATTTCACTCCAATTCTTTTTCCTCTTTTGCAATTATTTCAGGAAGAATTAGAAAATTTTGTTGTAGTTAAACGAGATTATGTAGGAGCAAACATTTGTTATTTACATATATATGTAGTATATATATGTATCTACACATGTATGTATAAATATGAAATATGCACCCAAAAATGAATATAAATTAATTTATTTTCTTTTACAGAATTGGAGTAGGTCAAGAGGAGGACCACAAAAATTATCAGAGAGATGGAACACTTCTCCTATATGAAGAAAGGCTGAAAGAGTTGGGGTTTTTCCACAGCCGGGAGAGCAGTAAGCTCTAGGGAGACCTTACTGCAGCCTTTCAATACTTAAAAGGGTCTTGCAAGAAAGATGGGGAAACACTTTTTAATAAAGCGCCTGCAGCAATAGGACAAGTTTTAAAATAAAAGCATATATACTCAAATATAAGGAAGAAATTTTTATTATGAGGATGGTGACATACTGGCACAGGTTGCTAGTTGTGGACGTCTGATCCCTAGAAGTATTCAAGGTCAGGCTGGACAGGGCTCTGAGCAGACCTGATCTAGCTGAAGATGTCCCTTGCTGGGACACTGTCTGTCACGGCAGGGCAGTTGGACTAAATGATCTTTAAATGTTCCTTCCAACCCAAACCTATGGTTCTATGATTATCTGTTTAGCAACAGCCCCTGCCCCCCTCCCCCCCCCTAAAAAAAATAACCAAAACAACCCTAATTCACTTCATACTGAATTGTAAGTTCAAAACATCTGGTTAAAACTGGAAGAAAGCTATCCACTTCCTAAAACATGATGCTGAAAAGAAGTCTGTATCACCTCATCTTCAGGAAGAGTTACCAAACATACAAATTAAAACATCAGTAACTAACAAGTTCTGCAGAGACTCAAGTAGAAAATACAAAAGTACAGACAGGACGAGCAGTATGTTGGAACCAGGTAGCCAATGAAGAGAGAGATAACCTTAGAAGTTTAGAAGGCATAAACAGACATAAGAAAAGCAAACAGAAGAGGCATCTATTGAGAAAGTTCAGCAACAGTCAGAAATGCAGTGGGGGGGGAAACAAAAACAACAAAACAGTAAAAATTTGAGGACAACTACATCAGTTTAACACATTACCATTTGCTTCATACTTAGAAACTGAAAACTGCTACAGAAGGCAAAGTTACAGTCACAAACTCCTAGTGTCACGCCTGGAAATGTTATTTCAAAAGTTTGTTAGTCTGCAAGTTTTGTTCCTGTCTTTAAAAAAAAAAACAAAACCAACCAACCAAAACAAAAAAAACAACAACCCACAAATTAAAAAAAGCCCACAAAAAACCCCAAACCAAAAAAAAAAAAAGCCCACAAAAACAAAAAACCCCAAACCATCACAAAATCACAAACACAAAACTTTGTAGAGCTGGGAGACCATGATGATGCAATACTCTGCAGCTCAGCTTGCACTAGAAGAAAACTTCAAAAGAAACTACACTTTCACAACTCTACTTGTTCCATGGTATTGCTGTGACATAAACTGGTAATGCTACTCTTCCAAAGTACAAGTCTGTCAACACTTAAGAGCTCAGCCTCTCATTTTCTTTACTTAAATAAATCCCAATTAATCAGGTTTAAGTGTAAAACTAGATCTTAAAGTTGTCAACAAAAAAAAAAAACCTCAGAAAAAACACTTGATGGGGAAATTTAAACTCTTCTCAGCTAACAGGTTGATTGGCTGCATTTAGCTAAGACACTGCCAACTGCAGTAGCTTCTTGTGTGGATTTGGCACAAGACATGCAAAACGATAGCTTAAGACACAGATAAGCACATCTCACACAATTCTGAGAAACTCCTACAAAGAAAAAGTGGGCTAATATGAGCCTGGCAAGTTGTTGCTCCAGACCTTTCTAGTTAAAAATTATCTCTTAAGATAAGATGGAAAAGTTAGGTCAATAAAGAGCTTATCATGGTCAAAACTACCAAGTATAGTATTTGGTGTGAACATGACACAAGACAGAAAACCTTGGTAAAACTGGATATTTTAATAACTTTAAATATACTATTTTTCATCTACCTAAAATAATTCTAGTAACTAAAAAGACTATATAAACACTAATAAAGCTGTCTAAAAGCTAAGTTAATAAAAAATCGGATAAAATCTGCATTCAACAGTTGTGCAATAGAAAAATCACAGTATTAGAGAAGATCAGAAAAAGAAAGGAGTATTACCTCAATCTTTTCAGAAAGAGGCAAATCACAGCTGCAGGAAGCAACTAAAAAATACGGACTTACCATCATAATCTCGACAGCGTTTCTTTGGCAGCGGAGGTCTTCCATAGGAGTTGTGGTCCAGCTGCTCTTCATGGAACTCTGACCAGCTTTCAGTAGTGTTATTTCCATGATGAGCAGGAGCAATAACAGTAATAGTGCTGCTCAGCGTAGGGACAGGGTAGTGGCCAGATGAAATATTTGTCACAGAAGAAACTGGAGTATAATTGTTCTCTAATGGATCTGTTCTATCCATATCATATTTTGGCTTTCCCAAATCCCTTTCTGTAATAAAGCAAACAAGTTAAATTGGATTATTCCTTCCGCACATTTTTGTCACTAACCTGTGTATCTTTACTCCATGTCAGTTCACCTCAAAATATACAAATGATAATTGAAATGTTCTACAGGTTACCCAGAGTGCCTGTAGAGTCTTCACCCTCAAGTTTCTCACAATCCAACCACACAGGATCCTGATCAACCTGCTCCAGTTTATCTGCTTTGAGAAAGTGTGTACGACTATATGACTTTCAGAGGTATTTTCTAACCTCAACAATTCCGTGATTCTACATTACAAAGTTTTAACCAGAAAAATAATAATCTTAGAGGTGCCACTTAGGTATTTCAACAGCAGCTATATCCACAGTAAAGCAGAAACGCTATTTAACTTCAAGCAGAGTACATCATCTATAGTGATGCATATATTTTAAGAACTTCAGATGGAAAGTTACTCTGAATAAAGAGAAGCTCTGGAAAAGGAAAAGCTAGTCATCACCGGAAAAAAATGTGAAAGTTACACATCTTTAGTGTTTCAAGATACTACTGTTACTGTATCTTCATGTTTTTATCTTCATTCTATCTGCATTCAAATGTATATATTTATCACATACAAAAGCTTTGCAACAACTGCAGAAATAATAGTGCTTGACAGGTGTGGAACACTCCTGGACAGATGCAGCAGTAACATGACCTTTTATTCTGAATACATATAAACTATTCTCTTCATTTTCTAATATTACCATAAAATAAACAGTAGATATCCACATTAAGACAGAAGAGTTCTGTCATGAGATAAGCTGGTCAACTCAAATAACCCCATATTAAAGCAACATTAACAGAAAGGCTTAAAGATGGCAAGTAAGTATGGGTAAAAAAAGCTTTTCTTAATGTGCTTAGAAAAAGAAACAAAGCTTTCACTGTAAGATATTGCCTGTAAGATATTACCACTGTCATTCACGTAAAACAAAGCTAATATTAACATTCAATCAATTTGTAACCTTCCAGTTAAAAGTGCTGCATGCTATTTAACTTCCTTGTTTGCAAATTGTTTGGAAAATACCTGCTGCATATTTTCAGGAACTCCACATACCTACTTTTAAGGCTGAGTTATCAACGCCCATTCCACAGAAAGACAAATAATACACAGGAGACTCAAACTATTTTTATCTCCACATTGTCTTAAGACAGGACAAAGATATAAAATTACTCTCAATATTCTTTTCCAACTTCCAGTAACAACTACTGAGAGAAAAAACATAGTTTTCCAGCTGAATAAACAGCTTTGTTTTTAAAGAAGTTTAATTTGAAAAACTACAGTACTAAAGTCCTACAGATGCATGCAAATGCAAATATTTACTGTAATAATTTCAGCCCCTCTCTATGTTGCCAAGGAGGGGGCAAGACAAAAAGAACAGAGTTGTACTGTTCTGCTTGACAGTCACTAGCTGGTAGTTTCTGCCAGCTCTCTCTCAGTAGCTGATTATCAACTTCTGTGTCTTCCCAAATCAGACTCTGAGTTTCCTGAAACTGGGTTTTTCTGCCTCTCTTCCAAACATTGCTTAAAAGTGGCCAACACTTTCAAAGGTGAAGGAGAATGGAAGGAAAGAGGGGAAAACAAGCACTGAAAATATAATCACATAAGCCTTATTTCCACAGAAAATCAAGCTAAATTTGAACAAAAACAACAGAAGAAATTTTGGTACAACAGGAACGTAGTGTAGGCAACATTCACCGTGTCTTAGAGACCAACTGTTGGTACCTCTGCTTCGTGTTCTGCTCCGGCTTCTGCTCCGGTCTCGATCTCGGTCTCGCAACCTCTCTTTGCTCCAACTTCTACTTCGACTCCTGCTGTAGCTCCGACTCCTCCCTCTTCTTCTGTTATATCGATCCCTATAGGAATCTCTTCTGGGAGGATTTCGGTCATAATCTCTCTTCCGAGAACGTTCATCTTTTTTCCTTTCATCACGGCTCCTAAACATATAATTTTGTAAATTAATTACAAGAAGTATGAAGCCATAATTTAAAGCCTTAACCACCATTATAAAACTCAGGAAATGGCAATAGAAAATTAGAAAAAAAAACCCTACAAATAGAATCTAACTATGATCCTTCCTTTCTTCTCAGAAGACTTTTAAAATTATTTCATTGGGTTTATGCATTTTACTTTTACCATCTGTAAGATTTTAAAACACAGGTAAATTCTGTTTCTGCCAATAATGTACCTTCCTCAAGTTGGAAACACCAAAAAGATAAACAGCTACTGAAGGGAACGCTACCAAATAAAAAAAAAATAATAAAAAAATCACAATTCAATCTCAATAACCAAGCACAGTAAGTGTTGCAATACAAACTATAAATCTAACATAAAAATTAACCTTAAAATTCAAATGTGATAGTTGTGCACAACACTGAGATGGTTTACACTATCACTTATATACCAGCCATATTACGACATATGCATAAAAACAATAAGTTTTATTTTTAGCCCTAGGTAACCATACAGAAAGTTCATAAAAATCTATCTTATTACTGATGCAATACAATAGGCTAAAAAAAATTTATTACCTGGTATCTCTGTAGCGAGAACTTGACTGAGGAGGGCTGTGATTTAATCTTCTAGAGAACTTTTTCTCTCGCTCTTCCTCTTTAACGATCTGAATTTAAAGTATACACATTAGACAAAAACATGAGGACACTACAATAGAGACTTCTGCACAATCACATAAAACAAATTCAAAATACCGAGCAAAGTCAGCTGTAACACTGATCTGAAACAACATTTTTGCACGTAACGCAATTAGAGAACCTTCATATCACACTCATTTTCTATTTCTACGAATATTCAAAGAACAGACTGGGTGAAAATGAAGCCGTATGAGCACCCCTGTTGTGCTGTGCTGAAAATAACACCTGCTTTTGCTACAGATAGACAGAAATCCATACTAAGGTGCAGCGACAGACCTGGAAAGATATGAACATTCAACAACTGACACAGTAAGGTCTTTTCTTCATCAGCAGGTTAGCAGGTTCAGATCACAGAATCATAGAATAGTTAGGACTGAAAAGGACCTTAAGATCATCTAGTTCCAACACCCTGGGTTCCATGCCCATCAAGTTTCATGGGCAGGGACACCTCACACTAAACCATGTCACACAAGATTCCACCCAACGTGGCCTTCAACACAGCCAAGGATGAAGCATTCACAACTTCCTTGGGCAACCTGATCCAGTGCCTCAACACCCTCACAGGAAAGATCTTCATTATATCTAACTAAACTTCCCTTGTTTAAGTTTTAAACCATTACCCCTTGACCTGTCACTACAGTCCCTAATGAACTGTCCCTCTCCAGCATACTTGTAGGCCTCCTTCAGATACTGGAAGGCTGCTATGAGGTCTCCACACAGCCTTCTCCTCTCCAGGCTAAACAGCCCCAACTTTCTCAGCCCGTCTTCATATGGAAGGTGCTTGAGCCCCCTTACCCCTGTGGCCCTCCTCTGGACTTGCTCCAACAGTTCCATGTCCTTATGCTGAGGACACCAGTACTGTACACAATACTCCAGGTGAGGTCTCGCAAGACCTTGATGCAGTCAAATGTAGGCAGCTGTTAAAAAGGACAAACCTACTTTTCTGGCTCAAAGAGCAGCATAAACATTTGTGTCAGAATAAAGAGTCTATCTGGATGAAGCAGCTGGAGGAATGTGGACTGCCATTTGGAATGGCGGCCTGGATTTATGATGAATTAAAGGGCAGCATGTCTACAACAGCAATTCTGAGCAAAAAACCTGATGTAGGTTGTACTGCAACTCCTGCACTACCCAACAGCTTTATTTACATTCAACTAAGCAGGACCCCTTTGGTTTACCTTTGAAACATCCACTTACATTTAGAAAAATTGTGCAGCAATATTCAACATACTAGACACAAATCTTCCGACACATTTTAATGCTGTAGGACAAGCTCTGGGACTATTATTAATAAATGAACATGATGAAGTTGAGCCATGTAAACAAACTACAGGAATGAGGAAAAAAAAAGACATACGTTTAATTTAAAATCCATGCCTACCTCTTCCTTTTTTGTCTCTTTTTCCTGGTGCTGAAAAAATTCTACTTTCAGGCTTCCTGACGATGGCTGTTCTGGTGGAGGTAGATAGCTTTTTGTATTCACAGCATCAAACAGTTTTTCCACAAATATCTGAGTCTCTAAAAGTAAGAAGAGTGTACAAATATCCATTATGTAAAATACAGTTAACATTTGATTTAAAAATTTAAAAAATATACTTAAAAAATCAACATTCACCAAAAAGTTAAAACAATCAAGAGCTTGGTTTGGGTTTTTCTTTAATACTTTGCTGATAATTTTACATTTTAAAAGGATATTCATATTCAAGAAACATGTCAATAATAACAATGTTTCACAAAGTTTTTCAACATCTGGAAGCTTATTTCTAGAATATATACAGAGCTCCAATACTTCTAATTCTGGCAATAACTTTTAACATTCATGATTTTCTTCCAGGAATACAAACAGACACAAAACACAGACATAACATACACATATTTTGATATACACCTGTTTAAAAAAAAAAAAAAAAAAAAAAAATAGATGGAAACATAATAAAGGAAGCCGAACAAAGCTGTTGCTAAAAAATGTCCTTCCTTATCACAAAGGAGTGATGGCAGCAAAAAAGAAATGAAGTTTAACTATCATATCTGATAAGTCTGGCAAGTAATTTTGCAGATAATTTTTAATAGTAATAAAATTTGAGTTCATCATCCAAAGGCAAATGTATAGTCTTGTGATTCATCTTTGTACAAGCAGATTTTGATATTCTCTTCCCTTGTAGTCATGTTCAACATAGTCTATAAAAAAATTAAAACTGCACAATATTCACATTAAAGAGCACAACACACAGTCTGTAGTATGTTTCACAATTTTAAGACATTAGAATTTCATGTAAATCATTCAACATTTGAATTTCAATGTTGCAATGCTCATTGAAGCAAAAAACTTCATAACCCCCTCAAACCCATTCAAGTAATAGTAACACTTAAGCACTCACACTGCGCCCTGAATGAATTAAGTAATTTAATGGGATTAAGTTCACACTTAAGTGGACAGTATTTATTTGAAATACTTCTTGCTTTCCATTGTGAACTGGAACTAACCACAAAGATACAAACATAAGCTAAATATACAAGGAAAATTTGCTATTTTTTTCTCATGGCAACGCATTTCATACACATCCAATCTAGAGAAAAGAAAAACTTTGTATTTTATTTTATAATTTTCAAACAAAATGTTTGATTGTTTTCATGTGTTGTGAAAATAGACAAATGGTATTACAGCAATAGCATAATGTGCAGAAATAAAGGCATGAGCCCACTGTCAGCAATCTCTGTAGAACCTATCAGCATTAGAAAATTTACAAAAAGCTAATAATTTTTAAGAATATTTTCTTCTTTCTTTTTTTCTTCTAAGTATGTGTCTTAATATTTCTGTGTTCCTGAAACGCCACATTCCTTTCTAGTGCATGCAAGTACATACTCTTCTCTTACATGTTTGGTTTGGGGTTTTTTGGCTGTTTTTCTTCCTGCTCTTAAAGACTCTTAAAAAGTTTGGCTTAATCAGTTAGGCCAGTTAGGCTGGCTTTGTCATTTACCAGATTCCGTATTACAAAAGTATTGAGTATTTATAACAGTGTCCTTCTTTCTTTCAGATTAAATGGCCTGCTTTCCATTCCATTTCCATTGAATTATTCTATCCTCATTACTCCCAGTAACCTTCAAATTTAAATCAGTTATCATAAAAATACAAGGTGCAGGAAGCAGCTTTGATCAGAAAGAAGCTTTCTTTATTCTTTTTTAGAGAGAAGGCAGAATTCAGACTACAACTGAGGAAACCAGTATCCATGTAAGCTATCCAGCTGGATGGCTAATTCTGGGCAAAATCTGTTTATTTGCGGAGGATACAGCAGAATCATATTCCACACTGAAACCGCAGTAAGACTTTTAGGGCAATGTCCTTCCTCTCAGAAATGAGCATTAGGCTGCTATTTACTGCACAGGAGACAGAATTTAGCTAGTTTTGGTCTGTGCAGAGAAAACCACCACCGTCTGTAATATAGCCATCATGTTCGGGTATATATTTCTTCAAGTACTCTTTGCAATATCACATACATAACAAATTGCCTAAGACAGTATTCTGAGACTTGCTTTTACAATATAAGGCTCTGAATAAAGTTGCACACACACACCTGAGTAAGCCATTGATGGGGATCCTACAACAAAAAAAGAAGCTCATCTAAAATTCTGGGCATGCTCCCATTGACTGAAGAATTTGCATTGTTTAGTAGGCAGTAATACCTTGCTCGAGTAGCTCTTTTCCTAGTTTATATAAACTAATTTAATACCTTCACATCAACAACTTACATACTACATCGTTATCACACCACTGTTATGCCATTTTTCCCATTGGAATATTGTCAAATTTTTACTCCCAGAGAGTTCTTGGCACTAAACTGAAGAGAACTGAAACATTATAAAATGAAAGTGCTTATCTTTAGGTTAAATATTCTAAAGTACTTGCGCAACAACTTAGTGGGAATTATAGCCATTTTCTGCCTTTTGCTCAGATAAAGTTGTAATATCAATCTTTGCTTATTCAATCCATAGACAACACTGTATTTGTGAATAGATAATCATATTTCTGAAGTTGCCTATACATAACTTACTTATCTGATATTCTATTTAAAACAGATACACATCTAGCCGAAAAATGATCCAGTCATGCATTTTTAAAACATGCCATCATAATTTAGCACAAAGGTATTGGGCTGTTTTTTCTGAGCAGATTTTATATCCTTAAGATGTCTTGGAGTAAACCAAAAAGCCAAAATTACGTCATTCAACATATCTGCTATGCAGCAACCATATTTTGTATCTGAGTTGCAAAGTAAAATGAGAATTAAGGAAACATTTAATATTCCCTGTAAGATACCCTGACCTAAAATAGTTTTTCATTTTGCTTATTTTAAAATTACATATAGACTGATTTAAATATTTTTACCTTTCTATTTCTAGTTGCTAGAAATATTCATAAAATTGAGTCAAACTGACTTTGGCTGGCACAAAAATGGAAAAATGAACATTTTTGAATGGTGAAACATTTCATCATTCTGAAATAACATTTTGATCATCTGGGGCTGGACTGAGAGCAGAGGGACTTGGAGATAGGAGAAAGCCGAAGACAAAATCCGTTTTGAAGTGCAGGTCTTGGGTTCAGTGGACGTTTTAATTTTGTGTTAAAGATTTATGCTTTCACTGGGGAGGACTGGTCCTTATAACCCCATTGCCTCCAAAGTATTTTCTCTTTTTTACCTGTTAATTAGAAATTTTTTGGAGGAGGTACTTCCAATATATGTATTGTTTCAAACAGGAAGAAAATTTACTTCAGGTTAATACCCTTAGCAGCTGGAATATACTGGTCAAAACCACCAACAACATTGATTTGTATCTCAGTGGTGTAAATGGTAATTCCATTGTAATTCTAAATCTAGTTCTTCTTATTAAAAATTACTAGAATTAAAGTATTTCAGCTGGAATAAAAATATTTTCAGCTGGAGAAACTGGATGAAGTCACTCAGTTTTCTTAAAGCCTGTATTATATTATACTTTATTTGGAAGAAAAAAATATATTCTGATGTATTTTTGAAATTATTTTTTTTTATTTTGTTTATTCGCAGAAACTTTCTTCTTTCTCTTCCCAGATTACTTAGTGGAAGTTAAACATACCCAATACTTGGTTAATTTAGAAGGTCTTATCCTTAGAAAGAAAATAAATCACAGGCATTCTGTAATCTGTATTCATAATCAGAAACAAAAGCATAAGTGTCACAAATATGATGTCTAACTTCTGCTTTCTCAGCATTTGCAAGAAATAATTTCATTTCATTTCATGATAGAGTTTTGTTGGTTTATCATAAAGAAGTTGAAGAAAATCTAAGTGAGAACTTCTTTGTACTGGAAGGTTTCTGTTTATTATTATATCTTTGATGTAAGACTTACCCATTTGTGTCCAACTTCTTGAATGGTGAGATGAATTTTGCAATCCTATATTACTGCTTTATAAAAAAGACTGTAGAGTGATGTAACAAAAATCATGCCTGGGCCTGAATGGAAAGGAGTACAAATTGTTATAGTTTGAGTCTTTCAGTTTTTGTTTGCTTGTTTTTGTAGTGGGCTTGCTCAGAGAAGAAGTTAAGACTTTGGATTGTGGAATTAGTCTGTTTACCTTAGTCAGAGTGTTGGTTGTCTTACCAGGTGTTTTTCGGAGTATTTAGGGGCATGCTTAATGTGCTTGATGAAAACAGATGTAGAAATTCTCTGCTAAATGGAGTCCCAGGTGTTTTCTATTCTTTGGCTGTGCAGTCAGTACTGCAGCTGTGGCCCTGCTTACCCTCAGTTTTCTATGACTTTTAGGTGCTCTGAGCCTGGTGTTTGGAGAGTAGCTTGATGTGGTTTCACATGCAAGTCATGTTTCTTGGATGTTTCAGGTCTGCTCTGAGAAAAAGGAAGGTAATCCTTACAGCAATATATAAAATTATCTGAAACTGATTGGAGACCAGCTGGAATTCAGAGCACAGTTTTGTCAGTTTATCTGAAGTTGATGAGAAAGAGCTTGAGCTTGCCCTCAGACTAAGAAGTGATGAGACACAGGTTTGCCAGTTTTCATGACTGGCTTGCATGGGGCTTTATTGCAGGATCATTTAGGATGCATGCTTTCCCTTTGTTTTATAGGTAAGCTTCTGAATTTCAGGGCTTGAGTTCAGGGGAATTAAAATGGGTACAAAATTAACCTTCTGTCTCTATTCCATCTTCCTTCTCAATTTGTGCTGTAGGACTGTAATTTCTGTCTTTCTGCTCAGCTTTTCAGAAGTTCTTCAGATAGCAGCATTTACAAATCAAGTTTCCTCTCCAACTCTTGCTTCTCTGCATCAGGTCTGGCTGGCAGCTTCTGATCAGATTGGAGTAGGTGGTGTTGTCAGAAGCAACTTTTGTTATCTTCTCAGCAGAAGTGGTCAGAAAACCATGGCAGAAGATATATCAGCTGAATAAGCTTCTAATAGTCTAATAAGGGTAAGTTCATAAATCCAGCAGGGTTTGGATATCCAAAAAATATATTAATGCTCGCATTTCCTGAGAAGGGCTTGCTGTGCTGTTCAGTCTTTCTGCCAGAACTATGTAGGTGGATAACCCATTTTCAAAAAGATACTGCTCCCTTTCTGTTAGGCAAAGATATGTCATCAGGAAAGAATCCCTAAAATTTATGAACTGCAGACTCAATCGCATTTTTCAGCCTTTACTGGTATTTTATAAGTGCAGATAAAGTAATGAATAGAATATTCAGAACATACCCCCATTTTATTTTTAATCTTTGAGTGTCACATTTTAGTCTATTACAGTAGTGCTGGTTTCCAGCACTGTTGTATGGTGGTCTAAAGAAATCTCAAAGAGCAATTTAATAATGGTAAGAGACTGACTTGATTAGAAAATTGAAATATAAATGACAAACAAGTTTTCCTGGACTTGTCCTGACTTTCCTGTCTTCCAATCCTGTGGTCCCAATCTTCACCTTCCTCCAAATAGTTTTCAGACAGAATGAATTTGAAACATTTTCCTAGGATTTTGGCATGTTATGGCAACCTACGAATATCAGCTGTACTTGTTTAGATTAATCTGTGGTGGATGAGTAATTACCATGCTTGCAGAAAGTACACTATCTGGAAGTAGTGGGCATTGTGTCCATAGTGTGGATACACAGTTAACCTGCCATATACTGAACAGATATGTCTATATAGAAGAGATGCTATGTAAAATACTGTTCTGTAAAGTGGTTTTCCAGAATTGATGTCTTTGCCATTCTGGTCTGAAGGAAGGAGAATCTGTGAAAGTAAACCATGCAAAATGAATGCTCAAGTGTCTTAATACATCTGTAATTGTTTACTTTCGCATCACATGTCATGAGGGGTTTCTTTAAAATAAATCTGAAAAAACCCAAGCCCAAATTCTTATTTTTTTTCTATCAGTCAGGCTGTTCCTATCTTCACATTTGTTAAAAGTTCTGGAAACTTTGCCCTTACAGTCAAGATAAAATTTCTTGACCATTGACTTACCCAGTTCTGTTCATCTGCTCTTTGTTGTGCCCATCACCAGATTGTTTGCCTGATCTGTTCCTATGGGAACCATGTGGCTTTAATTTTATGTTATGATGTGGGATTATCCTTTTGCTTTGGCAAGATTGCATAATGTCTTTTCATCTCTGCAATGAAAAAACCCAAGTATTTTTCAGTTGGCATAAAAATATTGTCAGAGGATAAACTAATGATGATGCTTTCCCTAAGATCAGTTAGAGCAGTGTTTGGGGATTTTTGTTTGTTGTTTATGCTTTGTTGGTGTTTTTTACTTTTTAAGGTTTTCCCATTGTACTGTACTGGGCTCATGTAGTGGTCCAAGGCAGTAAGCATAGTTATCATGGAAGGTGTTAACAGAAGTAGAATTACAGTAGAAGGAGTCAGGTGGAGTGTCATTTAGGATTGAAGGGGATGACAACAGACTATGTATTCAGAAGTTTAGGATTTCCTTTAAAAAACTATATTTGCTTATCACAGTATACTCTCAGCCTACAGAAACAGTCCTGCCTACAGCTTTTTATGTATCAGACTAATGTATTCAGCAGTAATACCTTTCAAGAAAAAAGGCTTGCTAGCAACCTATTTTTCCAGAAGGCGTTTGTTTGACAGGTAAGCTTTTTGAGGAGCTGGCAAGAAGCCAGTAGCAGCACTGGAGGTAATGCACAGTCAGAAGGAGGCCTAGAGGTTGTGGTCATATCTACTGACTTTGTTCTTTTTATTTCTATTTTGTTTTGTGATTTAGTGAGCTTTTATAGATCAGCAGAGAAGGGAAGTATCTGACAAGTGCATCAGTGGGGCTTCAGAGACTTTTTTATTTCATGGATACACAAAGTACAGTAGCGATGTTGATAGGAGTGGGAAAATCAGACTATTTTCCCCAGGTATTTCTTGTATGGTTTTAATCACGTATGCTGCCACAGGCACTGTCAAAGCAAGAGTTCTGTGAGTGCAGTACTTCAAAAAATAGTTATGACGGCATTATTCTGGGGTGTGCTGTCTGAGAAAAACATTAAAGCCTTAATGGAACTTTTCTGAGCCTTTTAGTAATGAATAACTTTCAAGGTATAATATAATATGTTAAGGTGAAAGTTGATATAATTTCAGGATTAATTCTCCTTATGTTGAGAGGACTCTGCTAAGGGTAAACTACTGAGTGAATTCTGTGAATTACTGAAGGTTCTGAAATGATTTCCAGTACCCCCTTTTTTTAATCTCTTTTTTGAAAGGTTTTATGGGAGTGCAGCATAGAGCTCTTACGATAAAAACCAGGTAACTGTATTTAGTTTCTGAAGTTTAAATCCTTGAATTAAGAAAGATGTCATGGTTTTGGTTTATGCTCAGAAATTGGTATAGTTTTTGTGATAAAGCGGTAAACCTACTTTTTTCTGTCACTCTTAACAGCAGCTTCCAGAAAAAGTAACTTTACTTTCACAATGCACTAAGGATAATGAAGGAGGCTGAAGAGATTCTCTTTTTAAAGCATTCCTTTATGCTTTTCTAACCTGACACAAACAGAAAATTACAACAGTTTCTAAAATAATGCCAATACATACATTGTTATTTAGTTAGTGAGAAGAGAATGACCTCTTGGTTCCATTAAGAAAAACTTAAGTTGTAGTTGTGTAGCTACATGCTTCCGAGTGTTTGTTTAAATTAAAGAGAAGATGCTAACAATATATCCAGGTTGTACCCAATAGCCTCATGATTTCATATCAGTCTAGTGTTTTTGTTAAAATACAGATTGAATAGTATTTTCTTGCAGACTATTTGTAAAAAGGATGAATGGTTAATCTACTTTATTTTCCATTTCTATTAGTCAAGTTGGACCTAATTACAAAACATCATGGATCGTGATTCACAGTGACGTGTTTTTGTACAGTTGCTTTTCAGAACCAAAATATTTCTGTTCAGACTTACCATGCATCGTTAGACAGAATTAGAATACAGGGATTTCTGTGCTATTGGTAACACTTGATTTCTTAACATTACTAATCTATAAGTATTAAACTATTTTTATAAAAAGTATGTGCTTTATGAAAATGAAAGTTCCATATGAATAAAGTGGGATTGTTTTATAATTGCAGTGTACTTTAGGCAACCAAACAATCTGAGGTGTTCATATGCACACTAGCTCTGCAAATTCAATTTAATTATTCTTTTATTGATATGGACATTGAGTCCGTATCAACGCAAATGCATTTTTAGGAATTAATCATTATTTTCTTATATTTGTATCATCTTAGACTTCACTTACTTCAGTTGTGATCAAGATTTTCACAGTCTCTAAAATCAGACGCATTGTTACTTGAATTTCAGTACTTTTTTGACTTTAATAGTAAGCAATAGCCAAATCTAACCTAACAGTTTAGGGACTATAATTGTCATATCTGTATTCTCTTGCATGTGTTATGAACAAAACTAATTTTTCTCTTGATTTCATCTTTGCCACTCAGTATGCACAGAAAATAATATTACTGTTGGTAGACTGTATTTTGAATCACATTCAGAAAGAGAATATCTAAAGGAAAGTAACTCCATTATCCCAACTGCCTCCCACTCACTTTTTATAGTAAGATGGATAGAAGTTGGTTGTGTTTCAGGACAAGGAAAAGTAGGCTGCTTTCACCCGTGACTGGTAACTTTCCTTTTGCTTTCCTGATGTAATTCACTGTGGTATTGCAACATGAACCAGATAACAACCTTATTTTAAATTAAATGTATGTCTGTTTATGGGAATAGCATTCCTCTGCCTCTTTGAAGAGGAAGTTTGGTTTTGAACATTTTATGAGTGAGCTATCTTCCAAAAGCTTCAATATCATGTTTGCATCTGTTCTCTGAAATAAGCCAGAGTTTGTCATCACACACTTCACCTAAAATAATCTTCTAAGTTAGGCTTTTTTGTGTGTGCTTTCTGGAGATTTGCTTTGTTTTAGCTAATTGCATTTAGATTTTGTTTGGTTTGTAATCTTTTGGGGGAAGCTTTTTCAAAACGCTGCAAATATATAACAACCTGTTGTACAAAGCTGGTCTGTGGTTAGCATGTTAAGTCTTTGGTTTAAGTTTTTTTAGTTGCTTTTAAGGGGTTTTCTTTGAACAGTGAAATATTTCTTTCTGGATTGTGTCATGTCATTGTGTTACTGTCTCACTTTGCCTAAAGTAATTGAACAGCTGTCCTTAGGAGTTTAATGACTTCATTGTTAAAGTATTTGCTGTATTTAATTCTGAATTTCCATTCAGAAGATTACTCCTTTGGAGTAATGCTTAATGCTTTATTTGTATTTTAACTGGATCGGTATTTAGGTCTATTTTAATTTGTCTCTGAGGAATATCCTAGTGTGTGAGAGTAACATTTTTTGATGACTCACGTTAGGACAGCATTCACATAGTAGTAACAGAACAAACTGCAAAATCTGTAAAGTGTAAGATGCAAACTACCAGACTTATCAGGAACAACATCATTTCTTTTTATCACAAATCTGACAAAAATGCTTCAACTAAAAATAAAAATTAACTTGTTAATTGTTATTTAATTATTATATGGCAGTGGCTGCCTTCTGCTTTTCTCATCTCCATTATTGTCAAGCCTGAATTGAAGCTTTTTCACTGTAATATTATGAGATATGGTGGACAATGTTTTTTCCTATTTTTGTTTGTTTGTTTTTGTTTGTTTTATCCCTTTTTGCTTTTTTGCCCCTCATTTTTTTGGGTGGATTTGAGTTAGTTTTTTGGTTGTGTTTTTTGTTTGTTTGTTTGTTTTGTGTGGTTTTCTGGTTTTCTTTTTCCTTTTTCTTTCTTTCTGTTTTTCTTTTTTTGTTTTGTGTGGTTTTCTGTTTCCTTTTTTCTACCTTCACTTCCAAGTCCCTACTTGGGATTGGCTCAGGTGGATATCAGCACTTTTTCGTTATCGTTACTTTTCTACCATAGTGGGAGGAGGAAGAAGCAAAGAGTATTGATTTCTAACTGACCAGACTGGACATATATTAAGATTTAAGATTTGGATACAAATGTGTAGGATTTGATGTTAGAGCTTAAACTCTGTTGATGAAGAGATATTCTATCCATGTGAGGATGAGAAAGAACTGTGGATACCATCAGTAATTTCTCAAAATATTTGCTGTATAGCAAAAACCTTAAAGCAAGAATGAAGGAATTGAAGATTACTTAGTCTGTAATGAATATAAATTCTGTAGATGAAATAGTTTTGGAAGACATCTGTATTTTTTTGTTGGAAGTATTCAACATCCAGTCTGTTCAGAAACAGCGCCACAATTATCATGACAGGATCAGATGGTTTTTTTCAGATTTCAGATTATAAAGAAACTCTGTCAGAAATCAAACTGTAATAATTGTGTTCTGGATGTAGCTTATAATCATCTTTTCTTGGCACCCAAATAGTTTTGCTTTGTCTACTTTCTTAAAAGTTTGATTTCATTGCTGAGATGCTAGAGTTGAGGGAAAACTGTAAGAACTAGTCTTCTTATGTATTTTATTTTCGTAGGTGCTTTTGGGGAAGTAATCTTTTCTGCGTGGGTACTTAAAATGTGCATATAAAAAGAAAAAAGTCTTTTGAATGGTTACTCAGAAACATGCAGAACCAAGGTTTAAGGAAGAGGGAGGAAAATAAAATAAGTTCATAGAATCACCTCTTCAAATGTTATACAGAAAACGTGACTCATCAGTAATGGGCCCAGTCCTGCTCTTTGAAGAAATAGCTTGCATTGTAACTGTGTAGTTACAAGGCCAACATACTAAGGAGTAATTCAGTTTCTAAGTCCAGCTTTCAGTCGCTGGCATTTAGAAAGATTATCCTCATTTCCCTCATCTTCTTTTCTTTAAGATGAAGTTAATTACATCTGTGGCTGTCTCAACAGCAGTACTTGAAAGCATTTCCCTGACACAGGTGTACACCACCTTGCATTCATCTTCCATGTACGAGAGGGTCTTAAATGTGTATCATAGTTTCTCTTACAGCCCCCTTCTCCTGCAAATCCTGATACCACATGAAGGATGTGAGGATTTGGCTGGGAGGAAGTATGGTATATGCAGGCAGATTGTACCCTGGAACTGGAAGATTGGTGCTGGGAGGTATCCTATGGCATACACCTTCCTTGATGTCAAAGCACAGTGCGTGGTTTTGGGGTTTCTTAGGTGTGATACTTGGTTTGGCTTTTTCTGGTGGGTATGGACAAAACCAATAGGTTTTGACAGATGTTGCCTGAAGCTTAAGCTTGAATAAGAATCACAAGGAAAATGACTTTCATCAGGAAGCAGGTCGGTGTTTCTAGAGGTTGCCGCATGTATTAATACTAGATGTAGAGAGGCAGACAAGCTTAAATTAAAGCATCTATCTAGAAGTGACACTCTTGCTGGACTAGTAAATATTGAAATATCCTGAAAATAAATGCTTTCAGGACCTTATATGCCATGAACTTGGTGGTAAACCAGCAGTATAGGACATCTAGAATTTTATGCCTTGATCTAAGGAGCTGAAGCATCCCTCCCCACATTGTCAAAGGACAAGAAGTATCAGTGGGGTGGGTTATGGGGCTGTTCTTTGGATCTTGTCTGGAAGCATTTTCTTTCTTAGTTTGTGCAGCTAGACTTCATTTAAGATCTTCCTCTAATTCAGTTTGACAGCCCTTAATAATAAGCTGGTAATTTGTTTATTAATATTTTCACCAAAATAACCAATTCTGAGCTTGTGATGTAGTTAATTTAATAAATTATGGCTTTAAATCTTGAGCATGACCACTGTTATCCAGAAGTGTGTAAGAAAGCCTTCTAGGACATAAAAAAATTGTTATATGTATCTTTCTATTATCTTATTAAAAGAAAATAGTGTTGGGTTTTTTGTTAAGTAAAGCAGTAAAAATAACTGGTCTTAGGCAGTCAGTATTCTGCATTAACAAAAAAATGTTCAGGTTCAAAGTCTGTTCAGGTCTGTCTTTTTCATAGCAAGATAGTAAAAGCTAGAACCAGAATCATAGAATCATAGAAGAAAATTAACAGGCTGGCTTAAGGTGCTAAATCTACCTTACTCACCTGCTGCCCAGTTGCAGAAGCAGTTGCAGTTCTATTTATCACTGTTCACTGAGGTTACTTTTTGTCCCCTCTGTAGCTAGCTTACAGCCACAGCTTTGCAAACTAGGGTATGTTTCTCTTTGATCTCTGCTTGACAAAAAAGGCATGTGGAACAAGTTAATGATCTGTGAATTATTTCCATTTTCATCTATATATACTTCTATCTATTTCTATTTCTAGCTACCATGCAACGTAAGATTTGCTAAATGGCCTGAGAATGTGGAATGTGGGATTTTTTTTCCTCATACCATGCCTCTTGCCTGCCCTTCTGGTCTGATTTTAATACTGCTCAGTACCTGGTGGGCCAGCTTCTAAAAGAAATACTCCATAGTTTCCCACCGTTTGGGAATATGGTAGAAATTGTTTTATATTCACACGCAGAAGAGGACTCATTCTTTTGATCAGGTTACTGGTTATGTGGTCACTACCTCATTTCCCAGAATGTTTTGTTTTGAATTCACATGCTAGGAAAGGTATGAGCATGGCTAGAAAATTAGGCTCTTCAGGAGACAGCAGTAATGATTGCCAAGGGTTTGAATACCCAGTGGGTTTGGGCAGATCCACCAAAGCAGCATTATACCAGGAACTGATATGAAGGTAGATTTTTTTTTTTTTTAAATGGGTGAAACTATTTCAGAATATGTGGTCTGTGGTGCTTGCACATGCATGTAAGACCTTAAAATTCTAAGGTGTCCATTGCTGTTTTGACTTGGCTGTGACTACCCAGCTACTTTGTCATTACTGCAAGATTTTGGAGAATAAAAAGAAGAAAAAATAGGGGGGCATGTGTCCCTGAAAATCTGGCCCATAAAATATCGATTGGATGCTGTCACTCTTCCCCAAAGTGTCGTTAAATAAAGCAGCTCCCTGCTGTTGCCCCTCAATAACATTACATTATTTCCATTAATTTACTGGCTGGCATCTGCTCCTTTCTCATGGTAGGTGTGATCCAGTGTTGTGGCACCAACAGCTGCTGGTTTGGCTCATGCAGGGTTAGGGGTGCTCTAGCATGGCATTTAGCTGGTCTAGTGATCCAGTCCTCTAAAAAAAGGGTTTAGTACTGTTAGGTTGGTACTGTTACTGAAGAGTTTACTGAATTTCTAAAGCTGAAGGAAACTCGCATCAATTTGTGTATTTATCTCTGCCAATTTGCTCATATCATTATCTGTTTTGTCAAAGTAAACTGTGTAACTCAATAATATGCCAGTGTTACACAACTGCATGGTTTTTTTCTGGTTTGTTGTCATGTCTTTAGCAGACCCTCCCATGTTTGCTGGTTTACCTGATTCTACTTGTCATGCAAGACCTAGAAGGCTTAATACAGAATATAGCTTTGTATCACATGGGAGCACATGTATTCTTAGTTTTGTTTGGATTAGGGTGTCTTTTGAAGACTGGCCAATGTCAGCTTTCTGGTAACACAGTGATCAGAAGAATTGTAAGTCAGTAATTGAAACTGAAAGTCAGGAGCTATCAATGCCTTGTCGTTAACCATATGTTATTAAACCATGAAAGTATTTATGCTTGAATATAAAAAACACAGATGCTTCACATTTCAGGTAAAAGAACACTACCAAAATTGGTTTTGGGCAATTTTATTTGTCTTCTAGGTGAGGACTAGCCCTTGATGGTGACACCAATGGCATGATAGAATTCCTACTTTTTTTGAGGTATGTGTCTGATACTCCTGATGTGTCTTGTGGACTAGGCAGACAATGGGCCTGGAACTGCTACTTGCTTTCTCTGACAGAATTAAAAGTTCAACTATTTTATTTTATTTTATTTTATTTTATTTTATTTTATTTTATTTTATTTTATTTTATTTATCTTATTTTATTTCCCTTCCCCTTTAATTTTATGTTTCTATTTTTATGTTATTTTCTTTTTTATTTTATTGTATTTTATTCCTTCTGTACTGTCTCTGAGATACTGAATATACTTTTTTGCTAGACCACTTAATTTTATAGCAGTGGGAAAGAGATCTGACCCTTGGTGCCAGAGATAAAAACTGTGCTCATTTCAAGAGAGCTTGTTGTCACTTTGCTCAGAAGAATAACCTTCCAGTACTTTATTCTTTTTTTACTATATTGATTTATTTTTTCATTTGTGCATCTTCAGCATTAGGTCTATAAAAACAGATGTGGTTTTAATGTAATGTAACATTACAGTTTAATATAACAATTTACTGTAATGAAGTAAATATCAAGTACTAAAAAGAAAGTAGTTTGAAACACATTCAGGAATGGATGGATATTATTTTGCTAGAGTGCTTTGTGATAGAATTTGGTCTTTTAACTAGGCTAATTTTTTTTTAACGTAAGTGTTTTCCATTTGAAAATTTTTTACTTCTCTGGGACAAAACATGCAGATTTATTTTTTTTTTATTCCCGGCACTTCTCTCCTTTTCCTTCTTTCACACCCACCAGTAAGAGGGAAACTTGGATATCACCAAGTATCTCATGTGGATTAGTTCAGATGCCTCATCATGCACGCTTATCCCTAAAGGTTGGGTTCTCCATTTGGATTGTTTCCCATGATACAGTGCAGGGATCAAACAAGATCAGTTTTTTGCTGTGTTTTACCTAGGATAAAAAAGCTGAACAGTTTTTGTAATTGACTATGGGACTGGTTCTTAATTAAATGGTTGGGTTTTTTTTTTTGTAATATGAAACATTTTTAATTCTAATATTTGTCTAATATTTTGTTCAAATGTATTATTCTAATATTTGTAAATCTGCCATTTCCCATAAGGAAGAATGATACACCTTTACAGCTGTACCTGATTCCATGCAATCTTTCCATTTTAGTCCTGAATTTGGTTATAGTATTTAGCCCATTAGTACGTAGTGTTTCATCAGTCATCGTTATAGAAAATGTCTTCAAAGAGAATACATTTTCTCTTAGTCTTTTGGCTAAAACAACCACCACTGGCTGATGCTTCTCATTCCCATGTCACAAAATAACAAAATACAGTAGCAATACTTCCAGATACCACTATATAACAGTATGTAACCAAATAAATGCTGCTTTAGAAATGTTTCTATATTGTTGCCTCTGTTTCCATGCAAATTAAATTCTAAATAATAAAATGAGTTATATTTGACTTACTGATAGTTTGGCAGCCCCCTGAGTTCGCAAGCAGGCTTTGGGGCTGCAATAGTTTTCACTCCTCTTAAACTGCTCTGTAGAAGGGAGATTCTGAAGCAGAAAAAGCTGAAAAAGTTCATCTCCAAAGTTTTTGCTTCTCATCCTACATGATAACTGAATGGTTTTTTGAAGGCAGCTACTGAGTCAAATCTGACTGTTGGGAAGTAATCTTCTCTGGTTTAAGAAAATTCCCACTGGCCCAATTAGATTAGACCTGGACATCTAGCTGCTAGAAGATGCATTTGTTACACTGTGTACCACAAAGCCTTTTATTCTTACAATTTTCAGAATATTTGTGTTAAAATTGGGTACTATCTCATGTGCAACGGGAGATTTATTGGTGATTAGAGAGACCTTGTCTTCAGGCCAGATCTAAAGAATTTCTGTTAGGGATTTTGAATTTTCTTCCATATCCAGACTGTTGAGAGTGAAGAAAGTGAGAAAGTGTTGTGCAAGTTGGCCAAAACAAATTGGCACACATCTTGTCTCAGAATGGAAAGAGCTTGGAAAAGAATAAAGTAGTTTTTGTAGTTTATTCAGTTACAGGTGAACCCATAATATCTGATTGCCTTTCTGGGAGAGAGAAACTAGAGAGGAAGATATAAAAAATTAGGAGATGACCCCCTCCGCCAAGCCACCAAAATGAATGCTGTTTAAAGTGCTCTGAGTTTATCAACACTTAAGGTTTGAGATGTTGGTTCTGTACTTGGCTTCATCAAGCAAAGATAGTTTTTCCTTCTTCTTTCTGTGATTCATATCTTGGAAAACATAGCTGTCTTTGAAACAACTGCTGCATTGTCTTACCACTCCTGCCATGTTGCCAAAATCACTTCTCTTAGAATGACTGATCAAGAGAACCTTTGTATACTACAGTTCATCCTCAAATTAGATAAAGTGCAATGTCAAAAACGAATTATGTAACTCAGAATGATAAATTCAAACCCTAAATAAATGCCTGCAGGAGGATATAGAAGGACAAGCTACAGTATGCTTAATAAAAACATAAACACATTATAAGTCCTTATTGCATTGCATTGATCTAAAATATCCAAACTCACCTTTTTTAACTTTTCCGTAACATTTGCACTATTGAAATGTCACAAACCATTTATTTTTACTTTTCTGATGATCAGAGAAAATAAGCAGACTGAGAAAGAGGCATTTGTCAAAGCACGTTGTAATTATTTTGGTAACTTGCATACCAGGTGTCAAATTTTTACTTTTCTAAGCAAGTTCTCTAGCAGCTTTCAATTCTCATCTTTTTAGCCTAAATAATTAAAACTATTTTAAAATACAGAGAACTGCGGGAGTGGGAATCTAAGAACTACTCATAGCATGATGTTTGTGCTGATTTGTCAAGCCCATTGATAAATGACTGTATTTTAAGGCACTG
>JBCJKH010033580.1:0-10472 GCA_039877255.1 Loriculus beryllinus
TCATTGCACGCAGCCTTTCCACCAGCAGCCCATACAAATGCTTTCCTGCCAGGTGGATCCCTGGCAGCTGCACACACAAGGGGTCTGAACCTGCGGTACCTCTCATACTGAGCAGGATTACTATTGCAACAACACATCATCAGTAGGGTAAAAGTAACCCGTCTCACAACAAGTTAGCTAAAAAGCACAGACTTGTCCTTTACATTGAAAAAACTTCAATTTCTGCAGGCTTCTGATATAATTTAACATACAGTGATCTGTGGTGAGCTTTTGGGGATGATTTCTGAAACATCAGAGTGGCAAAGCACATGCATTAACTAAAATCTTCTGAGAAGTAGCACTGTAATAAATGTTTATAATTAGGAGTATTTGTTTTGCAATGAAGAATTGACTGCAATCCAGTCTTATTTTACCAGTGTAATTTTTGTATGAGGTAAGAACTGACTTTCAAAGAAAGCTGGTTCTTTTTACTTAAGCACTTAAACCTTCCTGTATTCTGGTATCAACTTAGATATGCAAGTGGATCTTTTTCATAGTATGCCATATGTGATTTCAATTACTTTGGAGAGATTCTTCTGCAAACACAATTAGTGCAGAACATCTACGTAAGTAGTAACAACTTGAGTAAAATCTGAATTTCAGGTTTCTAAATTAAAGATATGTAGTGTATACTGGAAAAGGGGGGAGTACAAGAACAATATTGTTCTGGGATACAGCTATCAACTTGGGACACTGAGCTAAATATAAGGAGTCCTAGTAAGAGTTTCTATGGAAGTCAAAGAAGGCACCTTGATGCATTCTGGATTGGAAGAATAAGCTTCTCTTTTCACTCAAAACAATAAATAAATAAATAAATAAATAAAAAATAAATAAATAAACAAACAAATAAATAAATACATGCATACATACATACATACATACATAAATCAAATTTCCTAAGTAAAACATTCCCCCAAACCGTTTCTCAGTAAAAATCTATTTATTGATTTTATACTCCTGAAAAAATGATAAGGACCAAAACTTCCAAGTTTTCTAACTAATTATACATATGCAACTTATGGACTCACAGAAAAGAGGGACAGTCTGCTAAGTACAGTGAACAATTGCACTGTGGCATCACAGAGTGAAAGTTTTGACAGAATTTCTAAGTGCATTAGACACTAGAAAGACACAAAAAGTGTCCTAACACTTAGCAAGGCTTTTTTATGCCATGTAATATTTGGTTCCCTAAAGTAGGCACTTCTTAGTGAATTGACTGAGACATTATAACAAACCTAAACTGGAGCACTTTCCTCAGCATTCTAGGGAGCTGTTTGGAGTCAAAGTAGGGTGAACAAGCTCCTGAGTGCTCTTGAGTTTGCTGCCATTAATCCCCATTTGATCTGCACCGAAGAGTAACTCAAACAATATGCTGCTGAGCTGACAACATATCAAACTGCCTCAAGCAGAGAATTCAGTGGAGCTGACGATACCATAAGACTGTACTTAAATGTTGTAGGATACTCACTTCCCAGACCAACCTTAAAGCTGTGATTTAAAAGATTTGTTAGCTGTGTTATCAACATGGAGTGATAGCAAGTAAGAACAGTTCTCTTTTTAAGATTTAGTGGTCTTTAAGGACAGAAAAAGCTCAAGAACTCCCTTTGTGTTCTGCTGTACAAGGCCAATAGCAAGGCCAGAAGACCATGGAAACAGAAAACAAAGGAAATGATTGAAGATAAAGAAGGTATGCTAAAAAGAAGGTGTCAGGGAGGATACAAAAACGGTTTTTCTGAGTTGCTGCAAGACACCACAAAAAGAATGGTACAAGTTGATATAGTCTACAGGCTAAACAGGCCAGAATTTTCTGAAGCATATGCAGAAATACAAAAATAGCTTGATTGTCGCCATAGCAAAACCCGTTTCACTCCTGACTACAGTAAAGAAACCGCAGATGCAGGGAAAGAGCAGAAAACCAACAAATAAGAGGATGTCTTGTAAACGTTAAGTTGTTGTGGCTATTCTCAGTTCCTGCAGTATGCTTCATGTTTATATACACCATCAGTAATACATATATTTCAAATGTACAAAGATACCAGAGCACTAGATTTAGATACAAAAGCTAACCCACTTTGGAAAAAGATGGACTGAGGTTGACATATAAACCAGTTTTACCAAATTTTTATCTTAATTCCTGTATTTCTGGAAAAAATATGGAGCCGATCCTCAAGACAAACACATTACACCTTAAGTAAGGGTGTGGCTAATACATCTTTGTTAAGTAATTATGGGCACTTGCTAGGAACTTTTATTAATATTTTTATAAATTAAGTTTAAAAAGAAATAAAGTTATTGAATGGAAACATGAATGCAACATGTAACTGTTCTCAGTGAACAGTGTTTATATCTGAACTAAATGACATGCAATAAAATCTGTGAATCTTGAAAGAAAGCACCACATGTGAAAAGAAGCCTTCACCTTAAGCAAATAATTCAGGATCAGACATCTTTGTATTTTTATGTGATAACCAGCACTTCCCATGACTCCTCCAGAACAGGCATAAGGGGGTTTTTTCAAGCACAGATACAGTGTAGCATGGAGCAAGGTTACATTGAAATTCTAAGTCATGTGGCAGTTAGCCAAAATAATTACTTTTGTTCCCTTCTATAATCTTATATATTATGAAATACATAATATAAAACAAAACTGAGTCTTGAAATACACAGTAAATACAATATATAACCCATAAATATCCATGTATGATTATTTCCATGTATGCTCTTAAAAATTTCAGCTGTCCAAATGATTTTAACCCTGGGTCATTGCTATGATAGTTTTATATCCTTTTATGAATGCTTCACTCATCAATTGCTTGCTGTTTTTTACCACTGCGATTATTTCTTTGGCTTCTCTGTTCATCATCTGCTATTTGGGAAATATTAGTTAACAGCAAGCAATACACATATCTACTGTTTAACAAAATTATGTAACCTCATTATTATAGTTAAAGCTATGCCAATACTTCTGCAATAAGTAGTATTTTTACAAACTCTGTTTGCCATATATTCCTCTGTGGCAGCATCAAGATTTCTATGGCCTTTCGTTATGAACAAACAACCTTCAATCTAAATTGCATATTATTGATTTTATATATAAATATATATATTCCCAAGCATACTGGAGGGCTTTGTGATCCCTACAGCTGACATATCCCTTTGAAGACTAATTCCATTATAGAACATGCCTACTGATGCACGCTGGCTTAAATGACTTATAGACACAAGCCATATTTTAAGACTCTCCTGCTGTGAAGGTGTAATATTCCAAAGAAAACTTAAGCTCAAAATGCTACACCACCTTTGTAACAATCACACTGCTTTGGCAAGCTGTGGCCAGACTGCCCTTGAGTGTCAGCATGAAACCTGGTTGAAAATCTCTGGGCTTTGTATGCTCAAGAAACTACGAACTGCTCATCCCATCTGTACTTGCAGGCTCTGCATGCACAGCAGGCGTCTTAGGATCTCCACGAGGATTCCTACTCATCTTGAACACGTTAAAAAAAAACAAACTAAAAGCAGATATTTATAATCACTCTAGTTCTGTCAACATACAGCATTAAGTTGCACAAATGTAAATGTCAAACAAATGCTTGCTCCAAATGGACTTTTTTTCATTTTCTAAACTGATACATATTAATATTCTACAAGTACTGGGAAGATGATCCCTTGTACTACTGCAATAGGTTTAACAATATCCTTGACCTAATTCAGCAATTGACACTGCCAGGAAGGCTAATGCAGTTTCTTATCTTTGTTTTAACTGAGAAAATTTTTGTCTTGAGAAGAGGGTTGATCCAAATTACTAAATTCTAGTATTGAAGAAATATTTGCCAAGAATCCACCAAGGGGTTAACTCTCCTTCTAATGGAAATTTGCAGGCAATGGTTTGCTAGTAACAGCATGCCTTTGGAGAAATTTGTGCATCAGATTGAAAATGAAACAGCATCTTCAGCTCCTTAAGACAATGCAACCTCCTTCTTCTACAGTAAAAATCACCTCTGTGTACCTCTGAGATGTTATTATGGTGTTGTGTAATCAGATGCAAAGTGCACCAGTCCAGCTAAAAATGTAATGTGTACTCTGCAATGTGGTCTGAGAAAAACTTATTCAACTCAATCTCAGTCCTGAAAGCAAGACGAGTGTTACAGTGGCTAATAATGCAGTAATTCAGTTGCCTATTTTAGTGCATTGTTTGTTTTAAGCCATCTTTCAACTAATAATAGCATATTGTTATTTTCATTTCCAAGCTACCTTCCACCTATTCATATGGAATTAAGTTTCTCCTTCATCTTCACTTTTCCTATGATTCTATAATTCACTTTCACCCGAATCTCTTTTTACATTAATAATTTCTGAAAATACTTGCAATGCCATATGGAGTTTTATTTTGGTTGGAGAAGATTTACTTCCTCCCTATTCTATTTTGTAAAATCTGTATTTCATTTCCTCTTTTAAAACTTGCTTGGAAACTAATCTTACCAGGTTAAAGCAAGATCAGTGGACTTAACCTACTGGAAACAGCACATTTCCCCTCATCACAACTCAAAAAACTGAACTGTAATATCTGATAAGGTGGCTGAATTATCACCTATCTTGGCCTCTGTCAGTTTGGTGAATTATTAAGCTACTACACCATGATGAATACTGTGATCAAGAGAAGAAAAGCCACACAAACTTTTATATCACATTTGAGATTCTAGCCTAGATTCTGGCTTTTCATGATTTTACTAATTCCTAGGTCTTACCAATTAGAATGGTCTTAACAGTATTTCCACTCTTGCCCTCCTAATTTCATTTTTCTCTATCCTGATTTTCAGGCAGATCTCTGAATTTTTTTTTTTTCTCTATGCAGCAATAATATACTGAAGCATTTTAACAACTACTGAAACTGCTGATCTTGTGATATTCTGTAAGCCTGGCAGAAAATCCTACAAAAAGTCAACAGTGGGAAGATAGGTGTATTATGGTATTGAATTATGGGACGTATGAATATATTTGTATTCATTGGAATTCATTGACTTTCAGTTTTTGAGCCTTTACATGAATTTTTCACATCTTCTGTCATTTCATTTGCCCAAGCCTTTTTAGATCATAATTTTTCACTTGGAGAAATGGTTGTGCTTTGCTTTTTGTATATTTTTATTTGGCATTTATTATCATTGTAGGTTATGATAATAAAAACATTTAACTTTGTTGCCCAGAGAGCCAAAAGAAGTTTTAAATCTAGTTGAGAACACTTTCTAACGTCCTGGCCCTTCCTCCTCTTTTCCAGTGTAGTAGTATTAATTCTATTCCTATATTTTATAACTGGTTTATTGGATAACCTGTTTGAATATCTTCTTTTCTGCCTCAATTTACTTATACGAAAAATGCATTTACCATGTTTATCAACTATACTGGATGTCACAATGTTGAAGCAGCATTATTATTTCTACAGTAAGCACGCAGACAGACTGCAAATCTAATCACCTCTGGGAAAGTATTTGCAGAAGTTTAGATGCTTTTTCAAGACCATGAAAAATCACAGAGGTCAACAGGACCAGCCTTCTAAGGACCCAGCCTTCTAAGCTGGTACAACGTTTTTAATATAAGTATCCCAAATGCTGTCATGATTATGCTTGTATTGTTCAACAGAGTATTTTATTCCAAAACACTAAGCTACAGTATGGTTCTTAGTAAGAGGCAGCAAACTCCACTAATGGGATGCAGTCCTGAAAGTTTGTCATCACATATTCACAAATAACAAACCCCTATGATGTCTAGTTTTATTTTATTCTAGGCTGAAGGTGCAGGCTCAGTCTAAAATCTTTACTGACTATTGAGAGGCCTGAAAAATTAATGGATTTTACAATTAATCATTAATAAAATATAACAACAAAATTATTTTAAATTGTAAAGACAATTAGGAAACTGAAATCTTGTGGACTCTTCCTCCTCTGCAAGAGGAGGGAAAAAAATTAAATGACCTCTTTCTTTCTTGAACAACATTTTCTGTTATTTCAGAAAATTGTATAGTGTTTGCAAAAATGTTGAAACAGTCATTTGGGGTAAGATCATTAAATACTTTGGAGACAGCAAAGGCAGCAAGTGTATCTGAAATCAGTGAACACTGCTCTAATGCAGGTTGTAAACTGTGTGTTTGTATTGGAAAAAGAAGAGGTTTTAAAACTAGCAAAACACTTATAAAGGTTACTTGACAAAATGGCTGGACACTTTTCCAGTCACAACAGGGCCTACATAATTGAAATATTTGAGAGAATAGAAGACTACTTCAAGAGAAAAATAAATCAATAAAAAGTTAAGCATTATCAGAGTAGGAAAATAGTTTGAGTTATGCCCTTCACTTAAAATAGGATCTGACAGGCTCAATCTTGTCTTTAGTGCACTTAAAACCAAATGGAATTACTTCAAATTCAACAGTATGGCACTTGGGGTCAGCAGTGGTCTCAGGTATATATAAGGGTTGAATGAAACTCAATTTTCTGATAATCATGCTTAGAGAACAATTTTCCATATACAAGTAAAGATTTCAAGATGCCATAAATATATATTTCAGGATAATCTGATATGGATATAAAAGTCGTTATGCTTTTACTAACAAAAACTTTGGAGTAGATGTTTGTTTACATACTATTGATGAATTTGCAGTTTTAAGAAAGGGTACAAAGGAGCATGTCAATTTGTCGATAAGAAACAGATGGTGTTCTGTGTCCCTTTTGGTTTTCTTTTTATTTTTTCTCTTTTTTTTTCCACAAAAAGAGACCTATCATGTAAGGTGCACCCTGAAAAGCCACGAAGCCACATACACAGTTAATTTAAAAAAACCAAAAAAACCCCCAAAAAACCAAAGAGAACACTTTCCTATAGAAAGTATCTACTTGTGAAGCTAGAGTAACCACAGCAACAAACACTGCTTCAATTTCCATAAACTGGAGTAACACTTAGTAAAATCAACCATACAAATAAACCTTAAACCCAAAAACCCAACATATAAAACACTGCATATGTATACATATACATATACAATACAAAATTGCAGGGAGAGTATCCTAGTGCCATTGCATTCAGATTCTTCCCTTAGTGAGTCTAGTGTAATGCCTAAAAGCATGAAATTTGTTAACCCTATGTGAAAGCAACCAAGAGAAAAATTCAGTCAACCAATGCAGGCAGAGGTGTTAATACACTAACGTCTTATCAAATGCTTATCCATATTTCTACAAAGTGCCTGCAATGAATATAACCTCAGTCAGGAAGCAAAACAAATGTCAAACTCTAATAACCGTAGTTAGAAGCTAATGCAAAACAGGAACAAGACTGAAAACCTTCCCCTACTCTCCAGAGGCAGAAAAGGCTGCTGTCCACAGGAAGTGGAAAGCACAGATAGAGAGAGTGCAGGTGGTTGACATCATCCTATCTGGCATTAAGGAGGAATGACTGCCTAATTGAATAACCTTCTGCTGGCAAACAGACATTGTTCAAAACTGGATGATACCACCCTCTTGCCCTTGCAGCAGGTGGCATTCAGTCAGATGGACAAACACCAGTGTGAAGCGCAGGACAGACACCAGCTGTAACTTCCATCTATCCAGACATCTGGGGAGCAAACTTTGTCAGTGCTGCTTGAGGGAACAGAAAATTAGACGGTTTTTAATAGACTAAAGACTGAATTTGGATTTTAACATTTAACTCCCATAAGCAGAACCATTCCACATTTTCCAATTACACAAAAACTGACAAAAGATGTCAAAGGCAAGACTCTTCTTTCTAAAAGAGACTTGTATCTTTTAGCTGTGAATTAAAGAAAAAGGAACATACTGGTTTTTTAGGGATATGACAGAAGGGAGAGAAAATGAATGGATGGTTGGAGGCTGAAGACTGTGAAGGCAAGGGGTCATTTCTACTGCTATGCATGCTTCCTTTGTCATTTGTACAGATTGCTCAAATTTCTGAGTGGCAGTCTCGTAGTAATAAAGTACAGATAATACTATTTTTCCTCCTGCTTTTTCTTTGTCCTATCTATTAGATATGCCCAGAGTGTGACAGAAACTCTTTTCATATCTTCAAAAGCAGTTAGCCTAATCAAACCACAATAGTTTTGGGGTTTCAAAACATTATACTAGTATTGGTGCTATTAATAACTGAAATCCGCTACCAGAAGCCAAGCCTGTACTTTAAAATTTAAAATATTAATTCTCCAAGCACTTCAAAAAGTCCTTAACATTAATGCATTCTTAAATGAATGAGATTCAGACATGTATTAAAGGTTTGGCTTCATGATGGGAAAGCTCAAATGCTTCTCTAAATTGCAGCAAAAGTTCAACAGAATACAACAATACCTGAAAACAAATGATCTATTTCCTACAAACATTCAACAAATTCAGAACACAGGTCTTGACAGGAAAAAAAAGTAAAAAAAACCAAACCAACAAACAAGAAAAGGAAAAAGCTTCCATTTTTAATTACAAATGCCAAGCACAGATGTGTAATTGATATAATGTAGTGTAGGCAGAGACTCATTTCAGATGAACAGGAGAGACAATAAGCAAGGATCCTTAAAGTGTTAACTAGCATGCTTGCTTCCTCAACTCCAAGGCCAAAACACTCAATCACAAGGTTCCAACTCTTCCTTCATGGACTGATAGTTTTGCATGAGTTTGCAACTATAGCAAATGGGTCTGACATGGAATGATTTCGGGTGAATTACAAGCACTCTGCTGAAAGTTATGTCCAGAGTGAATATCCAGACTGAATATTAAAAGTCATGAAGAGGGTAGTCCCAAAGATACAGTTCAGATGCCAAATGACATAATTCAGAAAGCTGCTCCTGGGAAACAATCCATAGTAATCTATTCCTGCAGGCCAAATGCTAGTGTAACTGCTGGGAATCGTGCCCAGGCAGTAGACTTCTTTACTGGCAATATATTCCCAAGGCCTAGTCTGTCTGCAGAGAGCAGGATTAATGACAGAAAGAGGCTACCACTTTTTAAATTACTGCTTTTTACACAAAAAAAAAAAAAAAAAAAAAATTACCATGTGCTTGCAAATTAAAGACTTTGTAGCTTCCAGGATAGTAACTGGGGTTCCATTATAATCCTCTAGAAACAAGAGTGACAGGGTGAATTGATGATCTAGCAACATCATTTTGTTAGCTCTTTACCTCTTCTAAAACCTTCTAGGTACCTTTGCAAGGAAAACAGGGGAAAAACCTCCAACCTTCAAACAACATCTCCCCTAAAGGAACTCATGGCAAGTTTCTAGAGCTAAAGGCCTTGACACAATGAAAAGATTTTTAAGTACACAAATAACAGAGAAAAGAGTGACAGAGGCAAACCTGCCAAGAGGAACTTTCTCCCCCCAAGAACTGGTAGGCTCCAAGGAATCTACAATCCTATAAAAGTGGTCACAAATATAGGAATTTCTGACAGTTTCTCTTTGGGAGCAAACCCCTTGATTGTTTTAACACTGTTTAAACAACACTGATTCCCTTGCCGACTTGCTCTTGAACTTGAAGCCAAATTTAGGTACTATGGAAAACAAAATATTTATAAGAGACAGCATGCTGATTTGATGATGACACTTCTGTTCCCAAGAGATTATGAAAAATCTTAATCCTTTTAGCCTATTAACACCAAAATACACTGGGGAAAATTGGTATTTTGTCACCAAAATACACTGGGGAAAATTGGTATTTTGTCACAGCTGCTTCTTACTGGTGCAGAATTTATGCATATAAGCTGGAGACTCAAGCACATCTTGACAAAGTTCATAACTAAAGGTTCTGACAAAACACAAAACAAAGCATGTGTATTTTCAGCACAGAATCGTAAAATCAACTAGGTTGGAAAAGATCTTTAAGATCATGAAGTCCAACTGTTACCCCATTTCAACAGAACTAATTGAATATCAACCCTCCTCTCCACCCCCACTTCCAATACATCAAATGCTACAGCAACACTTAACTTTACCTTCCAAATAACAATGTCAATTTTAGAACCAAATTCTCAAATCAGAGCTACAAAGATGTTCCAGAACAGTGCCCCTCAATCTGCTTGTGTTAGTAAAAATGAATGTATTATTTTATAACTTAAATTGTACTGGCACTACACCATATCAGATTTATTATTTTTTTATTAATAGCTTATAGGGATAGACAATTTCCTGACTAACCACCAAATTAATTATATTTATAGAAAACCTGATGTTTACTGAAGTGACACCCATTAATTTTATGGCATTATCAGGACAGACAATCTTGCCATTCTTTTTCCTCTTTAGATACAAAAAATGCAATGAATTACCCCAACTAGGCTGTGGCTAGCAAAGTGAGACACTCTTCAGCAGGTTACCACTTTCCTCTCTTATAAGAAGTGTCAAGGAGTCTTCTATGACCATGAATGCTCATGATCTAGTTTTACGTCTCAGAATAGAGATGA
>JBCJKH010033582.1:0-19212 GCA_039877255.1 Loriculus beryllinus
GCAGCCACAGCTTCTCTGGGCACCCTGTGCCAGCGCCTCAGCACCCTCACAGGGAAGAGCTTCTGCCTAATGTCTAACCTAAAGCTTTCTCATTCCTGTTCTTCCCATTCTCTCCTCTTCCTGTTGAGGAGGGGCAGTATGTGAGCAGCTGGTGGGAGTTTGGCTGCCAGCCAGGGCCATGCCACTGCACTTGGATACCAAATACCTCATATGGACAAATGCTGAATCGTGTGCAGGCAACTGGGAAGTACAGCACCTAAGTAAACCTCAAAGAAAGGCAGTGAGTGGTTCCTGGTGCCCACTGAGCATTGAACTCAGCCACAGCTACCAGCATCCTTGCTAAGCTGTCTGGCTGTGCCTTATTTCTGCATGAGGAAGTGTCTCTTGGGTTCTGCTAAATTTCTGCCAGCACATTTGACTTCCATCTTGGGACAGAAAATGCAATATAGGAAAGCATCCTTGAAAAATCACTGAGCTCTGCTCTGTGGCAGTAATGACACCATCTATTGCCAATAAAAGAGAAGGAACAAATTCCAAGAGGCAAAAGAAAGCAAACTATAGGCATAAAGAGCATATGAGAAGTAAGAGTAATCTGCTGCCTGGGTCTCTAAAGCACAAATCTTTGGTTAATTTCTGTTGCTGATATTGCTGCTGTTTGTTTCATTTTAGACATAACCACAAACAAAAGGAAGCATCAGATAGAGGGTTAGATTATAGAAGACAATTTACAGAGAGCTTCCTCTCAAAATTGATTCAAATCATCTCAGCTACAAGCCAGGTCATGCAAAATAAGATCTCCCTAAACACTGTAAACAGAGTAAGAATAAACATGAAATATTAAAAGAGGGTGATGTCTCCAAGCATCTTTCTCAGCATCCTTAGTGATAGGGAAGACAGAGTCATTGGCACATTAATGACAGTCATGTACAGTATTAAACTGGAACTTTTCTCAAGTGCTACCAAGGGCCATGAAACAATACAAGGGAAGTAATATAAGTGTGGGTAAAATAGAAAGAAAATACAATACAAGCAAATATAGGACCTCACCTGAAGTCTACTGAATTCAGGCTAGAAAGCCCTTGACTCGATACTTTAGATCTTTCTTGAGCAGTAAGAAATCGAACTGGCATTTTCTCTACTGAAACAAAGCTGCAGCAACTCCTCTAACAGCAAGGACAAATTTGAAAAGCAACAATAACAAAAGTGAACTATACGTTAAAACAGGGAGCTAGAGATTTGACTACATCATGCAGTTTGGCAGCTATGCAAGCTAACACATTTTGGGCTGCAGACACATACATACATGATGTGGTGCTGTGCCAAGGGACCCAGGGAGCACTAAAAGAGGCACTTGTGTTACCAAAACCTCTCTGACCGTATTTGCTTGGCACCCCATTTGATCTCAGAAGAGTAGGAGGTTTTACCTCAGCATCAGAGCAGCATGCAAGCACAGCCAGCAGAACTGCATGCTGGCAAATCCCAGGCTGACTCATTTCCAGCTACATTGCAGGTCTCAAATCCATGGAGGTTTTCCCAGCTGTTGAAAGAAGAGCTGTAGGGAAGAAACACCCCAACACCAGGAATCATCTATACATATCAGCATGGCTGGCTGCACTCACTGGAAGAGCTGAAGTGCTCCTTGTAGCTGCTACAAGATGTGCCAGATGTTGTTTGCTGGCCATAGTGTTCCCGGTGAGCTGCACTCGATCTTGAAGCAGAGACTGTGGATGAACAGGCTAAACTTACCTAATTTACCTCTGAAATTACACAATAAGCTCATCATTTGAGTGTCATTCTATACTGCACAGATTCTACCCTCGCTTTTTTCTGTGAGTTGAAAGACATGGATTAACTGGAATTCAGTTGACCTTCTGTTGTTTAAGACCAAGTCTTACTCATTATGCTCATATGAGGTGGCACAGAACTAAGCAGACATCTAACCTAGACAGGCAGGCTTTTATGTTATGTAAAGCATAAGCAGATTTTGAAGTAAAGCTACTATTAACCTCTGCCTAATTTCTTCTAAAAGGATTTTTGAAGAATTTGAAAGCAGGGCAGAGAGAATGCTGCATTTCAGAGAAGGCCTGCTAAGTAAAGGCCATTGAGATAATACATGACTTAGGCATACTGCAATGCTTCCCTCTATCTGTCTTTTCCTCCAGGTTGAATCTATTACCATCTTGCTCTATATGCTGCACACCTTGAAACAATGAACCCTTGATCCCTGGCACATCTGTGTATTTATGCAATAGTAATAATCGTAACTCTTCTGAGATAGCAGAGGGTGTTACTCCAGGGAAGATTAGCTCATAGTGTAGGTCTTAAGAACTTACTACTTTGGGAAACATCTGTGGAATATAAAGAAGCAATTGTACTGCTACTTTCTTCTTTCTTAATCATGTGCTTGAAGCTTCTTAGTAAGGATATTGAGTGACCTGTGTGACAAATCACTGCCTCAATGTTTTTCCTTACAGGCACAGCCACAACCGTGCCATCATAAATCCAGCTGGGAACATTACAGTCTGATCTCTTTATGTGCATTTCAGCACCTGCTAGGAGCATACCAGAGAATGAACTAGGGCACACAGTTCACTACTTAGCTGTTTAGTCCCCAGACAATGAAGCAGGCAGATACAGAGCCCAAATTCCTCTCCGTTTGTGCTCAAGAGGAGGAACTGGGTAACCAATTCTGCTTTTCCCTTCCTCTTTCATCACCTACAACTCTGAAGAGGGCTGACTATGGATCTCAGACACTGGAAAACAGAAGACCTATCAGGTAATGTAGCACTTTTATAACAACAGGAGTTATTTCCTCTAGGTTACAGTATTCTAAGCCTGTATAATGAAGTTAACACTGCCGTATTATCTGGTCCTCAACATTTGGATGCTCTACTATTGTTAAGGTCTTTTCTTTGTGTTTACATCAATCCTGCCTTTTTTGAACTCTTTGATTCAAATTTCCTTACCAGTGAGAGCTGATCAAAACTCGGAATTTCCATAATGTGGGAAAATCCAAGGATGATGGAGTCCCAAGACCCTGCACTAGGATTTTAACATTTCTAACAGCCCCCAGGTTCAGATTCAGCTACAGGTAGGCACATGAAAGCAGCTATTCATTAAAGTCTGACCAAGGTTAAAACAGGCTACACAGCTTCAATGTGAATATTTGCTTCTCTCTTTTCTCTTAACTACTGCTATCTAACTCCTTCACCCAACTATGTAAGGTGCTGACCTCACATCTGCATGAGATACTGACCTACCTCAGGCAGTACTGGCTTCAAAATAAGCTTTCCTGGAAGCTTGTTTTCTGACATCTCTGGAAGATGTCAGAATGTTCAAATTTGCTTTATAATTAATAATAATAATAATAAAAAGCAAAATAAAATACTGAAATTGCCTTTCAAAGTGCTTTGTAACAACAGATAATGTGCACAACATCTGAAATTAGAGTTGGAATGAGATGCTGTCGGTTTGTCAAATTAAAAAAGAAAGGCTCAAAAGACTTCCTGGAAATTGTAAACAGAATGAGTAAGTGAAATGCTTCCAGTTTACTTAATCAGCAACTTCCAACAGCAAACCTGTTTGCTTGAAAAGTTTCACTGTTTCGCTTCAGTCGTTTTACCCTTGTCCTCTGAACAGATGATTATTTTCACCATTTTCAGTTAATAAGCAGCGTGTAATTAAACATACGCAAGGTACCACTGCAGCATGACTTGATAGGAGAGGTTTTACCTCGCTGTGACCACACAGCATATGCAGGATTCTGAACTAAGTAAGAGTAATGTTAACTTTCCCCTAGAGTTGCAGTGAATCTGGTCTCCCCTAGAATGAGATGAACAGAGCCAATGCAAGTGTTCACACCAAAGATCTACACTGACAAACAGGGAGTTCAAATTTAAATGCAAAACTTCTCTTCCCAGCTATGCTTTTTGTCTTTGTCATCCCAGGACATTTTACATGACAAATCATTCAGTCTTCTGATGCCCACAGAAGAAAACAGCCTTTGGACACCCATCTGTACAAGAGGCTGGTCTGAGAACAGACGCTCCTTTCAAGCTGCATTCTTCACATTTCATGGTGAATCTGTGATAATACACCACAAAACACCTGCTTATGGATTTCTTGAAGCTGCATGGGTCTGTTTTACACCGTTGGCTGTCCCTTCAGGTATAACAACTAAAATTTGGACTTAAATACACTTTCAATACATGTTTATCTGTCCACATGATTATATTGTAGGGGAAAAAATTATTAACTAACTTCCTCTGCTGTAATCACCTCACTGATTTTTTTCTTGGCCAATCTGAGATTGGGTTTTGGGTTACTTGGTTTTTGATCTATTTGGGAGGGGGCTGTTGGGGCTCTTTTAGGTATAGTTTTGTAAAAGCAATCTTTATGGCTATGCATAGTAAAATTAGTTTCTAAAAGGAATTTTTCAGGGCTATTAAGCTTTGAGCTGTGTGTGTTCTCCAACAGGTACCTAGTGGACATTTCCTGTATCAGAGCATCCTGGGCACAGCTCTCAGAAGCAGGCAAAAGTTCAAGTATTCTCTGGTCCCCTGCAGCACAACAGCATGGCACAAAGGGCTCACCTGAACACAGATGCAATAGTTGCAATAACCCAACGCTAGACTTATGACAATGCTATGATGGGACAAGCTGCAGACTTCCTGCTGCTTATCCTTATGAGACAGTTGTCTACCCAAAATGAGACTTCACCTGGTGTGGACTTAATCTGAGTTACAGAGACAGAACAGCACCAGAACAGTATAGGAGACCTTTGGAAGTTACAGCTCACCTCTCATTGCTTGTAATTTCCACCCTTGGATAGCTCTGAAAAACCATGAAGTGAGCAGTCTTTGTCTTTTAAGATGAGACTGGTTTGGCCTCCGAAGCAACCCACTTCATGAATTTCTCTGCTATGTGAGTCTTGATTTCAGCTATCCTTCAACCCATCCTTTACAAGCATATAGACAAACAAAGACAAAAAAGAAACCAGATTATCTAGTAATGTCTCAGTTCAAAAAAATATGAATGACTGCAAGAGCTAGGAACTTCTACAGCCAGGCACATTCCTAGCATCCCTATGCACAGTCTGTGTAATCCGTAGTATGTTTTATCTATCTTTCAGTAAGTCCATCTGCACGTATGCTATAGTTACCAGGGAAAAGTTAAAAATACACCCTAGGTGTAGCGATGCACAAGGCAGATCCTCACCAGCAAACCAGGAAATGAGTAAATCCCCCACTCTTCCTGAACAATTCTTCACAATGGTAACTCCCGCACACCTACACTCTCACACGCCTGGAGAAGCTGGGGGTGGGGGAAAGCTGAGCTTTGCAATGTTGTTGGGAAGCTCATCAGACCTGGCTACTTCCAATTAAAAGAGGGAGCAAGTTCAAAGCCTCTGCTGATCTTGGCTGTGAACTGGCACCACGCTCAGAGATGACTGTGCCTGCTGCTGAGACACAAATCCACTGAGCCTGAGAAGAGGGTGTACGAGCATGCCTCCCCTTCTGGAAGTAAAAACAGGATAGGAGGGAAATCCCAAACCTACTGAGGTGGCAGGAACACTAACTTGAACTGACGGGGGCAATGGCAACCAAACGCAAGTGAATGCGGAAGATGCTAAGGGTGAGTGAAGACTGAAGAGAAGAGATGCGCAGAGGGGAATCTGTTGACATCATCATGCTGTATGGATCTGCAAGGTTCCCAGCGCAAGCAGCCTTGCAGCATCGGCTTTCTCCTTCTCTAAATGCACACACTTTAAAAGGCTCTGGTTTTCAGACCCTATATATTGTACTGGGAAATTAAGGAACAGCCTTCCAGAAGAAGATTAAGATACTTCAACAGCTAGCAGGAAACATGCCTGAGGATGAGCTGTATCGTTTGTCACATCATTTCCCTTCTACCAACTGTTAGAGGATTCTAAATTGAGATAAAAATTGCCCAGTTTCTGCTATCAGCTTGGGCCTGGATTCCTTGCAGCATACATCAAATCTAAAGAATCAGTTCACTGACTAGAAACGGATCTACAAACATAGCCTTTGAATTCGCTGTGACAAGTGCAATGACAACAGTCCTGGCAGCAGCTCCCCTCTATATGCTTTATCTGGCCCTTGAATATCATTAGAGCAGGGAAGAGGAGTGGGAAGAGAAGCTTGCAGGCTGGTGAGACACAGCTTTATGCAGAGGTAGGTTCCTACTGCCCTCTGCTGTAACATCTTTATAGAACTTCCATGAAAGAAGCCCCGAGCATGATAACCTAATATGCACACTAGGCATTACACTCAGATTGTATTGAAACTGTGGTAAGTGGAATGAGACAGCTAGAAACAGTAGGCTTTGATTTCTTGCTGCTTCTTTTAATTCTTTAAGTGGGCACATACTTGTACACATATAGAAAACAGACCATAGGCTGATCACTTCTTGTATTTTTGCTTATGAACCTATGTATTTTGGATTATGTGCTCATAGTTTGCAGTTCTAATGGATATATCATCACAGCCTTGACTGCAACATCTTTTGTTTTTTCTTCTACTCTAAGACTTACCAGACGTTGACTCAGACTCTACTAAATTACTGGTAAGTCTCCCTCATAAAATGCCCCAGTGAAGCTTCCTGGAGCCTCTTTCGCATTGCACAATCACTGCAGCACCAGAAACCTACCACACTTTCCTAGTAGCACAGCAGTTAGGTAGTCCAGGTGGAACATCCTACTGAGTAGGTCTAATTTGTCTTAAAATCAGATATCAATATCACTTAAGTTATAGATAAAAGAATCATGCTGGTCACTGTGTAATACTGATGTCTATTCACATGCTGATCCCTATATACAGAATTCCTTTCAGCTCTTTTCCAGTAATTCTTCATGTTCCTTTAAAGCTTTGTAGCTTCTGGAGTCTTTTACAGAGCTACAGGCTTATATAGGAAGACTTGAATAAAGTTTTCTTCCATTCATTTTCTTCTGTATTCTCTCCCTTTACTACTCAGACACCAACAAGACTAAATTTACTAAATCTGGATAAGATATTGTTTCTTCACTTGCCTCTACTGTTCGAGCAAACAAAATCACTTCCTATAGAAAATAGGATCTATTTATGGTCAGTAAATAAGATGCAGCTATTCAGTTTGACTCTTCCCCCTCCCCTAAATAAAGACAAATGTTACAGTGCTGGGAACACTACTGTAACATGGCAATTTTAGCTTGGCAACATGCATGTGTGAAAGATTGCATATGTAAGTCACACATATAAACAGTACATATAAATATAGAGGCCGAGATTCTCAGTGCCACTTGGATATATGAGTACTTCTCATTAGAAGGAAGACAAAATTGCCATTCAAATCATTCCAGCGGATTTCAAAGCCTTTTCTGTGAACAGTTTGGGACATTAGCTTTTACTCTTGCAATTTCCTTCTTAGAGCCTTTTCAATACCTCTGCAAGTAGCTATATTTAAGGAAGATTAGAATTCTATGGTCGAGGCTGCAATACATGGATTAAGCACAGGCAAGGTACTGACTTACAGATAAATCCACACCTGCACATATCTGTATCCTCATACAAGGCTAACAAGATTCCTCACCTTTCCACCAGCCTCCCTGAACTTCAGATCACATTTCCTATATGACTTGCTAGGCCTTCAAAGAAAGGATGACACAACTACAGCTCTCAAATGGCCTGAGGCATTCACTTTTATCTTTTTAAGGCTGCATTCAACTTTCATACAAAGGACAACCAGCAACTGATGAGGCACTTGAGTTATGGGAAACCCTAGGAAGAAACTGCAGAACAGAGCCTGCAGGCAACTGCACAAATGTGAGATCAAAAGTATTTAGAATATAGTGGAAAGAGCTGGAGGCACTTATCTATAGGACACAGGCATTATAAGCTTTGGAGAACCTCCAGTTCCTGTTTGAGTTTGATTCTTAGCTAGTGATACACAAGATGGAAAAGCCTACCACACCTCTGTCACACTATGTACATGACATTAAAGCCAATGGCAAAACTTGGGAAATGAAATAGTAGGTCAAAAGTCACATTGTTTCCAATTGCAACCATATAATTTTGTTGAGGTCAAAGAACACTGGAAAAAAGCCAGTTTTGGGGTATTTTTTTTTTTTTGTAATAAAAAAAGCATGTGAAGCATGTGACATAACACTGCTTTGCTAAACCCTAAGGGACCATGAGGCTTCTCAAGAAACTATCAGCCAGGTATATGCCGAGTGACTGACTGGAGAAAGCATGCACTAACAGGATAAAGGTGCGAAACAATTAAAGAATATTAGACCTGGCATTAATGTATTTTGCTGCCATGTTAAAGAGTCCCTGTTTATGGTCCTGATCTGGGTAACTGCTTGAACACTTCCACGAAGTTCTGTATTGCAAACAGTCCTAATGATTGAAAGGAAACTACTACTGTGCTTAATTTTAAGCAAACACCTCAGTACTCCACTGAATTGGTGTTTAAAAGGATTAAGGACTGCTAACCCATGTAAAAGCTTCCTTCTACCTTATATACCTGAAGGACACAATTCAATAAATTGATCTGAAAAGCTGATTTCTACTAGCATTCTATACTGCTTTTCAATAATGCAAAACTACCAAGAGACAATGAAAAATTAAACTGAACCCTAACATGAGCAAGACCTATTGGCTTTAAAAGCAGTACTCAAGTCACAGGATAGTAGCACCATATGAAATGATAAAATTATTCTGCTTTCTCTTGCATCTCCAGTTAATTCTCATGTCTGCACAAAGCTCTTCTGTAATGTCTGTTTTACCCACTAGAAAAGAATACATACACAGCAAAGCATTTCAAATCCTAAATTATGTACTATTCCTCTTGGCATAGAAATTATTTCATAGAGGTTAATTATCCATGTACAACAGAAGGCTTGTCCTCTCCCAGAAGCTAGTCTGATTAAACAAATTCATCTTAACTGATAGCTACTATTGTCTGCAGACTCTGCAAAAGCAAAGTCCATATGTGGAAAAGGCTGTAATTGTTGAAGTACTGTAAAATCCCAATATCATGATGAGTGAAAGTCAGATGAATCAGATCTGCTCTCTACTAGAAGCATCACAGGGAAGAAGGAAGCAGTATCATTTATGTCATCTTCAGTGTGAGAAAGCGTCTCCCTGGGACAGCTCAGCAACTTGAAGGTTTATGTTAAGGTTCTTCCTCTTCCTTACAGAATTGTCTCAACAAGAGAGTTGCCTGCTTGTGTGAGAATTCAGTTTCTTAGGTCTGTGACAGGCTTAGGCTTTGGGCCAACTTCCCTAGAATTCAGCTTGTACAATCATTAGATGCAGAACAGGGTGACTGTAACGAGAGGAGCCACCAGCAAGGGCTTCATTCAAGTTGCAACTCAAAGGCAGTTTATGACTAAACAGGTTGTGTAGGTCACACTATGCATCTTCCTGCTGGATGTATTTATTAGTCTTGCAGGACTCACACACGTGTCCACGTGGCTAAACTAGAGAGGGCCAGAGAATGTGGCCAACCACTATCACACAGCTGCTGCATTATTTTTAGCACAAACCTTGACACGGTTTCACAGATGTCAAAAAGCCATTTAGAGACAACATCTGTATGTACCCTTTCCACACTGCAGAAGAAAGATATTGCAATGCACAGAAAGTTATACAAAGAATGAGAGGGCAAAGGACTTCTCTTATGTGGACTTGCTACAGGCATTCTTTTGTGAATACTTGACAGAACACCCAAGACAACCAGACTGAGGTTGAGTGCTTGAACTGAAGAGATTTATGTACTAGGGATATCTGTTACAGGAACCAACTAGTAAGGTTAGTTTGTTATTTCATGGTTGCATTGTATTAGTTCTTTTGGATATGCCTTGTCACCAAAATCAAGAGAAGGTGAATATATGCAAGAGGATACTGACCTTTTCATTAGTAACGTTATGCCTAACCTATTCTTGGTTTGCATCAGTGGAAACCTGGACCACCGAAAGGCAACAGGAACAAAGAGGTAGCTGCAGTCCTAGGGTTTGCAATAGTACCTGTGGGAGAGAAGCAGCTCAGAAAAGATGCTGTTGCCAGGGCAATGAAACAGTGCAAAGGTTCTGGGCATCGTCTCCTGGACTCCATAGAGAGCTGGGTTTTGCTCTGGCAGAGCCAGGAGGAGGACAGGAGGCGCAGCCACCGTATGCCCTCCCAAAGCATGGAACTCTTCCTCAGGGGATTAGGGCCCAGCTGGCACAGGGCAGACACATCTCAGCTGAAGCCAGCCAGACCCTGTTTCTCATTAGCAGAAGTTCCAGCTGCTTTCAGAAATCCTGATGATGAAGTGCAAGCCAAAAGAAAGGAATTCAGGTCCTACCTTTTAGTTTTGTTCCAAATTAGCAACCGTAGCCCTTTAAACTGTTCCTTTCTTGCTATTATCCATGAGAAAAACACTTGTTTGTCATGCTTCAATTAATACATGACCTGACAGGCTTTGTGCTGGGATCCAACAATAGACAGTTTGCAGATATTAATCATCAGGAAAGGCTTCAAATGAGACTTACTTTCAATAAAAGGTTGACTCCGTGCTGTAGCAGATAAACCCTGAGCCCAAATAAATGGTTTTCATACAGTGTGAGAAGGAACCTTTGCCCTCCTGAGCTTTTTTTGTTAATGATCCATGCAGGATTCTGTCCAGAAAGCTGACTCACTAGGCTGGCCTGCCTCAAAATACAACCATCACAGCACCGAAGGCTTCACACTGGGAATGGCTGACATAGAAAATGAGCATTTTTCAGTGCCCAGGGCATTTTATGTAGCATTCATTTCTGTTTAGCTACTTCTTCAAGGCTTTCCATGTCCCTTCAACAGTCCTCTTGCCGCGTGGGAGGGATCAAGAAGAGTTCACAATTTATCTTTACTGTCATTCCATTTCATGGAAGTGAGACTGATTCCTCATAACTGCAAGACTACTGTGCCTGGGGCTGCAGAAATGAGCCGGACACGTATGTTCCATCTGCTTAAAAAGTAATTACAGGGATCAACATAAGCTCCTTGCTTTTTATGGAACAATGTTTGTTCTTATTAGAGAAATAGCATTTCAATAAACTTAACAGCTACAGAAATATATAGGCTGTGGGTACAGCTATATTCTGTACCTACATGAAACTTTTATGAATTTGAAATCAATGAACATTTAATACGCCTGACAAATTATAGATTTTTCACTGAAATATCTGCTATCGCAGTAATGGTTTGAGTTAAAGCAGCATGTGATAGAGGGAAGTCTCCTTCTAATGCAAGAGACAACTTGCTTTAGAAAAAGTACAATCAATACACTGACACTTTGTCAACAACTAGTTAAATCTCTCTACCTATCATATATGGGATATTGACACAGGGGATATTCAGGAACATGCTTGTATGCCCAAGAGGCAACAACAGATGGTGCATGACTGCAGCCAATGTTCTAATCTATGACAGTTTGGAGTTCCTAAAAAAAAGACCAAACCAAACAACAAACTAACAGTCCTGCATTATCCCACGTCATAAATGGGGTACAAACTGCTATAACAGAAGCATGAAGTAGCACCATCTGAAGAGTTCAACTCTTCCAAAGAGGAAATCAAGGAGGTTTAGAAATATCCTAGGTTCGGGGTACGTATACGAAAACACCTAAATAGGTGTTTAGTTTTGTGGGTTAATCTTCTCCCTGCAGCATCTCCATAGTTCTTAAGAAAATCATCCTCTGAGGAAGAAAAGAGCTTTTGATATACAGATGACCTGCCACTGAAAACAGCCATGTTCTTTCTGTCCAGATGCTCTTATATAAGTGAACAACACTGAAAGACACTGAATTCTTGGGAAATACTAATTGTTAATAGGTCAGCATGTGGCCAGATGAAGTCTTTCTTTGTGGAGAACAGAATAAGAGACTTTAGATAAATTCTACCAATATCTGTGCTAAGGATTACAGACTTCAGCTGAAGAATTCTTTTTAGGCAGTAACAGAAACTTCTACATGCCATTTTCCTAAATTATTGCAGCTCAAATTTAAGTGAGTAAAGGCGTATCTCTACCTCTTCTTATGAAAGGCCACTTTCCTTACTCTTTTGTGGTCAGCAGCACCATGCATTTCAAAGATACGTTTGTTTCTGTGGCTGTTCCTGAGAGCTGTACTATTTACAAAACAGTATTACCAATCATAACCACCTCCAACTGAATAGCCTTAACAGAGGTAGCCTGGATACCAGTAAAACACTTGCTAAAGCAGCACAGGACATGCAAACACCTCAGCAGGATAAGTTACCTTTATGCTATGGCAAATAAACTTCTGCTTTTAACGAACTTGCGTGTTTAGTGGGACTCGGAGGTGACCAGCTCTCAAACTGGCCACCCCAACTTTCCACTCCAAAAGATAGGAGTCAGGAGATACATTTGATAATAGAATCACAGAATAGTTTGGGTTGGAAAGGACCTTAAGATCATCCAGTTCCAACCCACCTGCCATGGGCAGGGACACCTCACACTAAATCATGCCACCCAAGGCTCTGTCCCACCTGGACTTGAACACTGCCAGGGATGGAGGTGTAATGTATCTATAACACACATACACACACCTCCCCGTAAGAAGGGATGTCAGCAGAGGCCACGAACTAACAAACATGGAGCAGAGGTAATAAAGGCAGATTTTCAGGCTGGAGAAAGCAGATACATAAAAACAAAGACCACCATAAGTGGGTAAGGAACTACATACGCAGCTTATTTCCCACCAGGCCTGCAACGCTTAGTACTCCCAGAATGGAAAGATTAAGGCTAAAGCCATGTGTGGACAATTTTCCTGCAACAAAAGAAATCAGACTGACTGAAACAAGAGGTAAGCATCAACCACAGCACACCACTTTTTTTTTTCTATAGGGGAAAACAATTGACTTCCAAATGTTACTTCAGAGTGGAATTTCGTGCTGTTTCCAGTATAAGCTAGATGCCTGTCTCAAAGCATGTGTATCATTCCAATGTTCTCCACTTGGAAGTCCTTGTTTTGCTTCTAAGTTGTACATGGCAATGTGCACTCTCTCTTACATGGACAAATGACTTAGTACCACAGGTTAATGTCATTTAATTCACGTATACATGCTGCTTTCCTAAGGAATGGGATGTATGCAAAGTAAATGCAAAACTGGGTTTTAGAAAATTAGTCACTTGAAGTTTTAGAGGAGCAGCAAGAAGCGTCTTGTGAAGTTCTAGAAATCCAACTCTTACCTCACTGACAAAATGCTGACATTGAATCTTCCACAGCTACAAGCAGCCACAGAATACTAACAAATGGCTCCAGCAGGAAGAATGCACAGATGCTTTCATTCCCAGTCTTAGTAGAAATTACCTACCAAAACCACATGGAAGATCACTGCAGGATACTAAACCAGCCCAGCATAGCACAGGTCATCCATCCTCTGGTTAAGTAGTATTAATAAAGCAGAGCAAGGATCATGATTTTTTTAATTTGTCTCCCAATGGTAGAGTCTCTTCCTCCATTGAGCTGATTCTAAGAACTGCAGGCATCAGCTCAAAGTACAAACAGAAGAGGCTGACATGTAGTAGGAATCAGCACAGGAAGATGAGCAGCCAACAATAACACTGCACATTAACCCTGCAGTAGGTCAGTGCTACTGTCCTGCAGCAGCCCAGTACATGCTGTCAGTATGACACCACCATTGTGAAGGAGGGATTGCAGTGTCTTCTTCAGCTACTGTGGGTCAGCAAAAATATGACAACAAAGCAGTGTCTCATATAGGTGGAGAAAATGTTTTTTCTTATTGCTCATTCTTTGAAAAGGTTAAAGTAAAGAATTAAAAAGAATCAAAATAAAAGACTAAGGAAGAATCAAAGCTTTGGAAAAGTTCCAGAGTAAAATAGAACCCTTTATCAGGAAATGGTTGGCTAGTGCTGCCAGTATTGCACTAGCCTATTACTGTCTTCAGGTAAGGAATCTAACCCAAACTGCAGACCTACAGGAACTCTCACATCTTCACTCTAGTCCTCACAACCACTCTATAGTCAAGAAGTCCTTTGGTATTTTTGCTTTCTACCATCATACTTACCTACCTTAAAAGACTGTTAGGCAGATGTATTGCTTGGATACTTATGGATTCCAGGCTACCATGAAAGGGAGATAGGAAAGCATGATATTTGCAGCATAGAGCAGATGTTCCTTATTTATAAAGCATTAATATTATAAGCTTCATCCACCCCAGTTTTCTTCAGTTTGAAGACCAGGACACTAAAACCAGTGGTGAGGAGATCTGTGACCTCTGTAAAACTCCTATGTACATTAATAGGTAACACCACAAATACAGTTCAAGCGGTTATGTACAAAAATTACCACATGCAATCACAATAAAAAAAATCTGCCCATAATTGCCTGCAAATAATTAGTTTGTGGTTTAGATGAGTTAGACAACAATATTGCACCTCAGCTACCTAACAAAGCCTCTTTGCACACACATGGGTGACTGACTAACCAAGCACTTGTCTCCTTTACGTGCCAGTTTGAGGCTCAAACGCTTCTCTGTGGTACACTGATGCCCCCTCCTGGCCATTTTGATAACTGAGAAACAAACTTACCTAGTTCTGAATTGTATTTATTTTAAGGTAGACACAGAAGCCATTAAAATTTCTCTATTACCTGCTAGAAATTAAACATGCAGCACTGTAGGGGAACTAACTGGTGCCTGACAAGTACATGACAGTCAAGCTCTTGCATGATTCCCAGAGGTGCCCAACAAGGTATGCTCAATCCTATCACCACAAACCTGAGCTTCTCCATCCTTTCCCAGCCTGCCCCACAGCCTCAGGTCAACATCGCAGAGCCCTGAGGCCATAAGCTATTATTTTTTTCTCAACTACCTGATATTACTATAAGAGCTGAAACCAGATACATGCTATTCATCCCACTGTAGATGTCTGACCCAATAATGCAACAGAAAGCTGAAGGTACCTATTTATTCCAAACCTAGACTTTGATGAAGCACCCTTTTCGGAGTTATCGCACCCTTTCAGCTTTAACACATGGTTCAGTCTGCACCCTAGAGAGCCACAAAAGTAATCTGAGGTGGAAACCTCAAAATCTCAGAGAATTGAACTGGAATGGCTCAGCAAAAGCATACAAATTCTATTTATTCCCCAAGAGGTGGCCCATAATCCCTGTGTGGATGAAAAAACAGGGCCCTGGGAGAGCCAGTGGGACCTGGAACTTCAGGGATATGGAAAGAGGTAGGAATGAGTGGGCCAGTACAAACTTCTCTTAGGGGTTCAACATGGCCCACGAGGGACTAACAGATCAAACTTAAAGAGTGCGGCCACTGGAGCATTAGCAAGTGCTCTGTATGGAGTCTGCTTCCATGCCACATTACCTCATGCTCACCTATGCAATTAGAGAGGGTATCTGAACACTGGAGGTGAGTGAAAGCCGCCAGAAGAGTCAAGCTGACCTTTGCTTTCCTTTCTTCCTGCACTTGGCCTGTGAGTCACTACCGAAGAGCTTAATGTGGGAACTCTGGAGAGAAGCCACATGTCTCCTGAAGATACTGGTCTGCCCACCACCTTTCCACAGTCTCCTCCTGAGCTTTAGTAAGTCTGGCATGCAGGCTGCCCAAGAACTGCTTTCAAGTCAGCTACAAGTTCCAGGTAACTCTGACCATGGTTGCCTCCAAGCTTTTCCTTGTCTATTCCCTTCGCACTTTTGCCTCAGGCCACAGTGGTGATCAGCACACCTTCCAGCATGTCCTCCCCTTAGTAACCAATCACCTGAAATTCTTGTGACACAAGCTTGTCTACCTCCCACTAGACTGCTATATATATGGAACAGAATCATGCCAGCAAGCAGGACAACATATCCTTTCTCTTGTGCCACCCTGGGGGCACCAATCCGTGACTGCAGACTGCCTGCTGAAACAGCAGCTCTGTACCTGACATCCAAGCCTCTGATCCTGAAGTGACCACACAGGGATACAAGATACCTCCCCCCAGGACAAGCTTCACGCTGCTGCTCCCTGGGCCTAAGGAAGGGCAGCCACAAAACCTTTCAGGCTTGCTGGAATGCAGAAAGTAAAACATGTTACTGCAGTCAGCAAGTAACTCCGTTCTAAGTGAACTGACACCTCAACCAGTATTTGTCATCGCTACTGTTTAGAGTTGTGTGTAGTGTCGTTAGCCCTACAGCATTTATGGAGGGGATGAGGTTGTATTGCCTCAAGATATGGTTGTTGCCCTGCTCTTCAGTATAACTTCTTCCACCTTCTTGAACTGGACACATACCCCAGTTGCTGGTGTTCTAGTCCATGACTGCCAAGGTGCACAGCTTCCTCCTGCTACTGCTAGGTTATCCAGCCACCAAAGATTTTAGCCCTCTCATGGCAGACTGAAAACGAGTATCTCATTGCAGCCTAAGGTATCACCATATTGAACCATCTGGGAAGCTGAAGAGACCGTGTCACCATTCGGTAGAAGCATCAGTCAGAAAAAAGAGACAACAAAAAACCATGTAAAATCAGAGCAAGGGAAAGTACGACAAAGAATGGAAAAGATACAGAGAAAAACGTTGGTAGACTGTGTAACAGTAGAGTAACAGAATGCAGTGACTCTTGACAGACAATATCAGAAGCACAGATGCCAGGTTGACTTTACACAGCATAGGAAGCAATTCAGTGTCACATTAAGTTCTTCTCATTTTGATTTCATTCTACTGATGCACTCATGTGTCACCCATCCGTGCTGGGGGTTTCACAGTGGTATGGCCCACAGAGTAGTTTGGATCACTGACACCATGGACATACACTAGGAACAAATTTCTTTTGTGTGAAACAAAACCAAAATATGTAATCTGCTTACAGCAGGGGCTCTGCCATCCAAACCAGGTACATGAGCACAATCAGGAGGATTCAATTCAAAACCACATAGTTGCTCCACACTAACACACTTAGTGTACATACAGCTTTTCAAGAGCAAGTCATTTTAGACTAGTGAAAGCTGGCTTGGTATCAAATTATTCTCTCAAATCAGGTTTAAACTCTGTGGGTGTTTTCAACAGTATAAGCCTGTGATACCAAGCCCATGGGTGGAGCAGAGTAAGAACTGCTTAACTAAAAGCAAGGTGGTATGTAATATTTGGATAGATAAGGTACTGAAATTTAATATCAGCCCTATTCTGATAGCATCTTCCAATTAGCTCTCCACACCTAAACCAGAACCATTTATTTTCTCCCCATACATAGTTATATTGGTTTATACGAGACTTAAACATACTTCTTACATATTTTCCACCAGTCAACCTTCAATCACTGGAAATTTACACAAAGAATCCTACCTTCCTTATTTAGACTTGGGAAAATATGACTCCAGGGTGGGAAAGAAATGTGGACACCTTTGCCTAAGACAAAACCCAACTTTTTTATGCTTTTCATGGCAGCTCTTTTTCCTTCAGAATCTTCATATAGTTTTAAGAGGCCTCAAGAAGTCAGCCAAATTTAAGGCAAATAAATTTGTACGTTTAATTGAGGTAAGCCTAGTTACAATGCAGCAAGATCTGAGTTATTAGGAAGCATGAATATATTTCAGCACTGATCAAGGGATAAGGTTTCCACATCAGACAAGCGCAGGACAAACATGCCAAGTCTGCAGTAACAGCTTTTCACCCACTAGCCTTCTACCACTAGATGGCATCGGATGCCAGATGGATTCTAACATGAAGAAAATAGTTATGTCAACTGGATTGGGTGTTTTTCTTTAAGCACTCCTGTTAAATTCTTGTATAGCATCTGTATACACAAGATAAACCAAGGAAAATAGTGTATCTTCTTACTGCTCTAGGTGGTAAAGGCAAGGCAAAAGCTTCTAAGACTAGTATTCAGTTGTTGTACCTTTAGGTAAGAGCCTTGAGTAGGAAAGAAATAAAGTGTTTGTTCTGCATCACTAACTTCAACAGAACGGGGCATTAAGTCTTACAGCTCATCCTCCTACCCAGCCTCCTGGAAGCTAGATGCAATTAAGGTGCAGTTAAGATGGCCATTAATATGCAGTTCTTGTAACACACTCCCTCTCCCAGCACTTCATAGAATGATACACAATCTGTAGAAAGTGCAAGTTACTCAGGAATACCAGCGTGAAATACAAACATAAAATACTTGGTGGTAGCTAGTAAAAAATCATCCATGTATACATAACCAGAAATTCACCAAGACAATGAGAGATTTACATGAAGAACTGTATGAATGCTGCCAAGGAGCCAGAGACAACAATGTGGAATACTGTTCACACCGCAGTACATTTGTTGAGACTTCAAAGTAATGGATACAAAAATTACATCAGAATGTTTACTTGCCAAGGTTTTCCCCTGCATTCAACAATGGTGTGCACTCCTCTGCTTCATGTCATGAGCTGCAACAGTCTGTTCACAAGATACCAGCTTTTTTACCTTCTCAATAATTAATTGGATCCATCTACAACAGTCTCTCTTGCAGCCTGAAGATTCAAACCTTTCAGAGCAACACAAGCAGACAACTCTACCAAGGGAAAACCCAGTAATTTAATGATTTTGCTCTCTGAAATAGATAGCTGATATTCAAAAACAGTGTAAGAGTAGAGTAAGTGCTACCTTGCCTATTTGATTTACTTCCTCCACTTAATAAGTCAGGTTAAGTTAAACCACTGAAATTTAACATCTGGGCATGTCTATCCTATTTAAAGAGGGTTTTTCAAATTGTGCTGCTTGTTTCTAGAGCTCTGCCTGGAAGCTTTTCTCACCTTTAACATAAAGCTTACATCTCCACTTGAACATACAGAATAGCTTTTGCTGATCTGTACTAACAGCTGGATCTAGTTAGCACCTGCTTTCTGATACAGAATCATAGAATAGTTAGGGTTGGAAAGGACCTTAAGATCATCCAGCTCCAACCCCCTGCCATAGGCAGGGACACCTCACATTAAACCATGCCATGCAAGGCTTTGTCCAACCTGGCCTTTAACACTGCCAGGGACGGAGCATTCACAACTTCCTTGGGCAAACCCATACCAGTGCCTCACCACCCTTACAGTAAAGAATTTCTTCCTCATATCTAATCTAAACTTCCCCTGTTTTAACCCGTTTTAACCCGTTACCCCTTGTCCTGTCACTACAGTCCCTAATGAAGAGTCCCTCCCCAGCATCCCTGTAGCCCCCCTTCAGATACTGGAAGGCTGCTATGAG
>JBCJKH010033583.1:10490-30505 GCA_039877255.1 Loriculus beryllinus
TCCCCTCCTCCCTGGCAGAGCATGAGACTCACAAAGTCCTTGGTCAGACTAAACATTTGAGCAATAACTAAAAACATTGCTGCCATCAGCGCTGTTCCCAGGCTGAAAGTCAAAAACACAGCACTGCATCAGCTAATAAAAATGAGAAAAAATGACTGCTACTGCTGAACCCAGGACAACAGGTTGCTCAGTCTCTCCTCTCCTGACTGCACTTCTACCAAGCAGCAAACTTGTGAAAAAGGAAAGCCTTGACCATAAGGCTTCTGTTTCCACTCATGTTACACTGCACATACTGACAAAGGCTGACAGACCTTCATCCAGACTCAGCTAGACAAAACCATGGCTAATCTGATTCAGCTCCAGGACAAGTTCTGTTTGAAGCGAGATGGGGCACATGATGTCCACAGGTTTCTTCCAAACTCTTCTGGGAATCTTGTTTGTGGAAGCAGCAGGGAAGTGAGTTGTATCCCAGCACTTTTTAGATGTCCAATACTGAATAAGGGAAGAGGAGAAAATGCATCTTAAAATAAAAACAGAGCCAAAGGATGCTTTGGTTTTCCTGTCTCACAACAGCAACAAGAGCCAGGAGCAGGCAGAAAATACAAAAGATCTTTTTATCTCTGGCAGCTTGGGTGGGTGACTCATAGCAAGTAATGAACTCCACATACTGCTCCTGTGAGTGCCAAGTGAATTTCCCTTCTGAGTGAGCCCTGACCTGGGCCATGCAACTGCAGACAGAATGCAGCAGCTTGGCTTCTTCCTAGCAGTTTTGTCAGTAAGACATAATGCCAAAGATAGGTGAGGACAGCAATCACTGGAACTTGGCCTTTGCAAAGCAGCTAAAACCAAAGTGACAAGAAAGCAGTTTGAGAAAATACCAGCCCTCTCACATCCCACAGCTGCTGTGAATTGCAGTAAGCTGAGTCTCTCACCAGCCTTCCCAGAATTCAGAGCACCTTTGGATCCCATTAACCTTTACGCTTGCCTACTGCCAGTCAGAGAAATTATGATGCATGTTCTTGCATTCCCCTATCAGCAAAGTGCCCCACTGAAAAGTCTGGTTTTCCTTGTGACTTCTAAGTTACAAATCAAACCTGAACATTAAACAAAGACAGCTTTTTCATGTGGGGAGCAGGGAAGAGAATTTGAAGATGACTTTGCAATTAACTTTTTTTTGTCCAGTTATTATAAACTGTAATTGCATGCAAACAATGAGGCACTGAAGGCATGTTTCATTTAGAGTACCATGCATTTTCACAGTGCTTACATATTCAGAGAAGGTTGTTCATATTCTTTCACAATAATAGGAAAACAAAGTCTTACAATAAAGATTTGTTTTTAAATTTTCACTTGTGTTTTGCAGAACAAATAGATTTATGTATCAGCTAAGCCTACTATTATATTTATTAAACCCAGAAAGTTGAACTGTATTTCACCTGACCTGCAGCTACGGATACTAGCTGTTAGTCTCCATAGCTCAGCCATCCTTATACTAGTGTCTTGCTTTTCCATGTAAATAGTTTTTCCCATATATCTTACACCTAAGAGCGATGAGCATTATAGCTGTGACATCTGCTACCAGCGCAGCTGTGGCTCCAGCTGGTTTTCTTCCCTGGAGTAAATGAACAACACAATACTTAGATTCTGAGGGGGTTAATTTATTGCAGCCAGTATCACCATAACCATCAATCATATCAGTTATACTTCTTGCAACAAGTTGTTTCACAAGAAGTATGATTTAAGAAGCATTCCCAAGATTTCTCAAACTTGAGAATGACAAACCTGTTTTTTCTTGCCTTTACTGTATACAATGTGTTATTGCTTACTTGTACACAAGGCAAAACAAGAGCATCTTATTCCTGCTTGTCGTGTTTTAAGCCCAGGACACTGCTTCACACAGCTCAAGGCTAAAAAGAACCATATCCACATGGCAAAGGCTTTATGACTGGAAGTTTTCCTGTTGAATCTGCCAGTACAAGCAGCAAAGTGACTGTTAATATTAAATGTAGGGTTGGTAGAAGTTTCAGTCCAAACTCTGGGAATAGAGCTTTCTTGGCCTCATTCTGGAAATGGATCAGGAAGTAGCAGTGCATTTTCCTCTTTCCTGAGGTCTTCCTCCTTTATTTTAAAGAGTCCTTTGATACTGCAAGAGGTACTTTAATTCCACACTGAAACAGTCCTTCATAAGAAGTCTTTTCCTCCCTTATGCTTTCTGACCTCCTACTTCAAGTCTAGTTCAGTTCAGTTTTAAGTGCAGCAAGCTCACAGTTGCATGCAAAGTAGAATGATTTGTGGATGCTTGTGAAGTACACCCATACCACAGGATCACCTGTGACTGTAGTGGACTAGTCTTATTGAAAGTGGTGGTTCCTTCCACCACTCATAAAACGACCTGAAGATGCCATTAGTAGTCTAGCTGCCACACAGGCACTTGTCCATTAGGAACTGTCCCTGACAGATAAGAAGCTATGGAAAAGCAGTCATGATAAATTAATTCTATTTAATTCCAATTATGATAAATTTAATCTGTGACTTCAGGGTGAAGGAGAATGAGTTCTGTGAACGTATCTCCTACTATGGGGGATGTGCTCACAAAAGCTGCATGGTATCAACATTTGCCTCCTCTCTGACAGCAAATCTTTCTGCTCAAGGTCATGTAAGGGCAACACAAGTGAATGCAAAAGTAACTATTTAGGGAAAGAAGAGGCAACATCAACAAGATTTGGAATTTTAGCTGGCATGAAAGGAGGCTAGGCTTATCTTAAAGATGCAAATGTTGGTAAGGAAGCACATTCATTTTCATTTGAAGACAGAACCATTGATCTGTTTGCTCTTGTAGTGTTGCCCAATTGATTACCTAACTGGCTGATTGGATTAAAATGTGTTCCTGGTATGTGCCCTTTCCTCCTCTTGGTTTCTATTACTTCAATTTTTAGACATACTAAAAATCAGTTTAAAATTATTTTTCTGATCACACACTACCCTTACATGATCTCTTGTTTTAAACACATTGCGAGCTTTAGAAAAAAATGTTTTATTCATCTGTTATATTTTCTGTTTCTAAATGCCGTATTTACTTAGTCACTTCACATTTATTGGTACTTGGTTCTTGTAAGAAATCTACACTTTTTACTTACAGGAAATCTGCAAGTATTACAGTTCAGGCTCACTAGTATAAGTCAAGCAACCTTTGTGAAAGTACAATCTCATAGATATTATCTTCACTTAGCTTCTAGACTTAAAATCAATCTTGTGAAATCTAGAAAGACAAATATCCAATCTAGGTTTCAATTTGTGCTTTTCTTCTGTGATTCATTAGGTCGCCTCCCATCGTGTACAACAATCTTGTCTATTTTTTCAAAATAATCAATACTTGGTTATTGCCACATATGCACTCATCAATCATGAAGTATTATTTTGCAATTAAAATACTGAATTGTGAGCCAGGAACCACACAGTATCAAGACCAAACCCTGACTTACAGACCAGTTCTTTATTACCTCGCTCTGCCTTAAGGTTCTGTCAGCAGACAGTAACTTCTTTCTCAACTATTCAAAGATGGATGGCTCAAAACTTGCAGTGCAGGTTAGGCCCCTTGATTAATTTTGGAAGTTGTCCTCCGAATTACAGGATCTCTGTGGCACTCTAGCAGAGGCTATCCGGTGCCAAAATGACTGAAAGATAAGAGTCCTTTTTTCATCTCCACATTGAAACCAGGTGGCAAGAGGACTTAAATGAACAATCCTCTGAGATAGTAGATCTAACACCCTATATAATGCAAAGTGTCATTTTTTCTCTTACCATACAAACTGTTCACAAGTGACTACACAAAGCATGTGGCTTGGCAAGAAACAGATGACTCAGTTCTCTTCAGTTACAAAAGGTGATGGAACTGGACTCCATTTCCCTCCAGTTATTCTTAGAGAAATGACCTGTCTTGAAAGTGATATTCTGATGAGCACTAGCTTGAGATGCTACAGGCCAATTTACCTATGGCTTGTGATAGGATGCATTTGCATCAATATCTTATTTTCTTCAAGAATATATCATTTAAAATATAGTCTTGCTGTTTGTTAAGAAATCCTTCAAAGCCTGAACCAGATACAATTAATGATGATTTTTTTGCCTGGAAATAATCACGAAGAATGATACTGAACAGGGGGACAGCACTTAATCTAGGCCTGTAGGATTCTTAGAATCCAGGTTTTCCTAATCCTGATCCAGCTGTAAACCTTAATTTATTCACAGACCTGTCAGATTTTCTAGGCTGTGTGTGACCTTCACTCAATTGGTCTCTGCCTCATGCTTCCTTGCACTGGTGCCAAAATTTCATTTAATTTAAAGCACAAGCACTTCCTTTCAATGCTGGTAACCTCCACGCTAGACAGAGCTGGGCAAGCTGTGTTTGCTGTGTCAGGATAAGAGGTGGTGGAGCCAGGGAGGGGCCACCATAAGATGGCAGGGATCAGTGAAACCAAACTCAGGGACCACTTCCTATCCATCAGGAATTCTTCCCACAATATGATCCTGAATTTGGAATCTTGCACATTGGCTGAGATAGCAATTCTGAGGCTTGCAAGTTGCTCCTATGGCACTCACAACCATGTTCAACACAGTTACGTGAATGGTATAATGTGCCAATTAATTTATATATAAGATTAAAAAATTGTTTCTTTGGTTTTTATTCAAAAGCTTAGTTTACAAATCTCTTCTGGTTACAATCTCTTCTGGTCTTATTTAAGGACTCATCTCTACAAGTTATGTTTAGAAAGAAACTTATGTCAGACTTCTACTTATGTGAAACTATAAAATCACACAAGAAACAGTGAAGGACTGATGTGAGAAAATGCTTCTTCTCAGCATAATGACTACTATGCCTGCAGTCAGAATTAAAGCCTGTTCCAAGACTATGCGACTATTTTGTTCATTTATCGATCGAGATATGCATGTTTACACATCAGATGACAACATTCAATCCAATGGCCATTACTGGTTTTGTATTAGAGGAAAGACAGATTATATTAGTCCGTTTGAAGCCAACTGTTTATAAAACTATTGTAAAAAGAGCATATGTAGAGTAATAGCGACCACAAATCAATTACTAAGCATATTGGACAAAGCCTTGCCACTAAATTTAAGAGAGTCAAATTAGACCTGATAAGCAACTGCTGTCAGAAGTGGTAGCTGCTTACAACAGTAATTTCTGATACCCAGCAAGCACATGTGAATTCAGCAATCCCCAGCAGCAACAGAAGACTTCAGACTATAGCCATTTACTTGTTACCTTCATTTAGGTGCTAGGTTCTATAGGAAGAGGAGTCTCAGAATCATTCAAAGATGACCTGGTAACATGAAATATCAGAACATCAAGTATTATAGTCACTGAGCATATACCCCAGAGTGGAGAAAGTGTAGAAGATAGTTTATTTAAAACAGAATTCCATTAAGAACGTGACTCACTGATGATTAGCTAATTCTTTTGGAAGGCTCTTACACCATACCAACAACACAGACATTTTGGAAAGTCCCTCACTTTACAGTTCTAAAAGTCTCATCAAGTTGCTCAGATAAAAAAAGGAAATCCTAGCACTTCTATAGAAGTCTCAGCAATGAAGAATTTTAAAAGTTCACCTTTGTGTTGGTGTTTCTCTTATTCAGGATAAAGGAAGAACTGATGGTGGAGTATAATTCAAAATAATAACAGGATCAGCCTCTGTATTCTTTCTCAAGAGCCCAAAGATTACATGTTCCCATTACCTTTGGGATGTGTTAGAAAAATCCCTAGTGTGCAATTTCCAGCTAAGTTTCTACAGGAAGAAATCTAGGTCCTGTCTTCCAAAGGCTTTAAGTGATGTAACTTAAAGAACATCAAATGTAAAAGATGCACAGGCAAGAGCAATTCGCATCACAGAAACATTTATGCTGTGCTCTTAACTGGCTAATGGAGGCAGACCCATTCAGTCCCCAGGAGCAAAATGTTCCTTCAGCAAATGAAAACCGGCCAGGGTCCATTCCTGTCATTTGCATGAAGAAGCTGCCACAAAACAAACAACCCAGGTGTGAATTTAAAGTACAATAGCCATTTACCTTGTTTCTCTCAGTGCTCTGGTTCGAGCAGGTTACATTGGGGTGGCTACAGAAGATGCTGTTCACAGCTGGATGTGTGCCCCTAGTTCAGGAGTTTCTGCCTCCATTATGAGGCTAGTTGATGAAGCAGCAGCTGGGCTGCCACAAATTAGAAACTAAAATTGAGGAAAACCATCAGGCATAAAACACAACCAAGAATGCCTCCTCATCCTAAGTAATCCTAGGCATCTTAAGCAATATCAAGGCCACAGAATAAATGAGATCTGCAGGTAGCCTGAAAAGAATTGTCAACAAGGACTCATAGGACGCCTTGTGCTGGATCCGGCCACAGGGTGAGATTCTGAGTGCTTGTAAAAGTCCTTGTCAAACATGATTTAAACATAACCAGCATCCATACCAAAAAACAATGTCTTTCACACCGTCTAATTTGAGCTGTTTCTCTCATAAATGAGTCTCCATAGACCAACAGAATTTTGCCCTACCTAATTAGATTTACAGGCAACTTCTTTTGAAACAGCAAATTGTGTAAAAATAACTATACGCACAGACAACCCTCTAATAACTGTATCAGAACTTTCTATATATCTATGGGTGCTTAGACTTTATCCTGAATGGCAAAAAAATTGAGGTAGCCTTACCAAATGGAAGTACAACCTAAAATACTTTCAAACCAAAAATTTCTTCCTACCTTTTCACACAGGTTTTAGCATTGTTTATTAAAAAAAAAAAAAAAAAGGCAGGCTTCAAACTTATTTTTAAAATACATTTTTGGTCAGGTTGGTTCTATTTATGTAGAAAAGCCTCCAGGAGACCATTTCGAAAATGCAAGACAGCAATGCTTCAAGTATCTGTCAGGTCGTGTGATAAGCCTCGTGCTGCATTTTGCTGATTATGTCTGGCTCCAAAAGAGGCCAGTATTATAACTTCATAATATGAAATTATGTTTGTGCTGAGCATGTGACCTGGGAGCTGACAGCCATTTTACCTGGATTTAAAGGAGTCATTCAACAAAAACCCACCTTTCACATTCCTGCAAGAAGAAGCTTTGCCTCTGGTTCTGACAAACTTCTTACCTCCTATGTTATAATTTTCCCCATTTTGCAGTATGTTGTCATTATGGCTTCCAAAATGATGCTGTTTCTTTTGTGACCAGTGCAGAAAAGCAAGCACCCTAAACAGACATTTTATTATAAAAGCATTCTTAATGTTCTTTCTCTGCAATGAAGCCATCTATATTTATAAGGAATGTCTGCACCAGTTTAAAAACTTTTCTGACAAAGAGCACCTATGTGCAATGTGTTTCAAGGAATGAGTTGAAATGGCAAATGTGAGCACTTCAGTACTGGATCCCCACCAAAATTTTAGCTACTTTTGAAAAGCAGAACTACATTCTCTGTAAAGATATAGATGCCACTTGACAACCAGAACTCTAAAGAATTTAAGTATTTGCAGTCATTTCTTCCCCTCCCGTATTTTTTAATTAATGAAAAAGAGACAGCACCTGCAGGGGCTGAAAAATGTGTTGTGGTTGCAATTATGGAACCATTCAGATCATACTGCTGGGATTCTGCCAAAGCCAGATGAAGGTGCAGGCTGCTATGTGGCTTGGAGGTGCTTCTTCCCCCTCCTGTTAGGATGTCACTGAGTTTATGGTTGTGCTCAGAAACGTTCTGAAGCTGCCTGGGGAGAACGCACAGAACTGCTGTAGGTCTCAAGCTCCAAAGGTTTGTGCTTTGTGGTGGCCACCCTAACTTTGTGTCTTCTCTGTGGTTTGCTGGATGTGCACTTCCACATCACCCCATCCTTCCTAGATAAATGAGCCATTCTTGTTGGCAGCACTGCCAGCTTTCCTGACGGCAGCAGTTCAAACCTTGCCATGAAGCAGATGGCAGCTTTTCCTCAATGAATTTTCTCTTTCCTCAGCATGGATGCCACCTTCCGTTTTGGACAAATGGGTTTACAGCAGCCATTTCACCTCTGTGTTTCTCTGGGTGGCTGCAAGGCCGGGCTTCAGCACAGAAACTACCATCCGCTGCTTTTAGTCAGACTGAAATTGTGTCCAGCCACAAAGTGATGGGAGAGTTGTGGAATCCTGCAGGAAAACAGGAGAAAGACAGCAATGAGTAGTCAGGATGCAGGCTTGAAGAGATCTGAGGGGGCTGAAGCATGGGGAGGATGAAGGTGCTGAAGGGGCTCAGGTGATGAAAATGGTGAGAGCAACACTGGACGTGCTGTGGGATAGAGAGCATGGCAGAAGAGAGTAAATGCTGTATGACAGCCTGCGGCAAAGGTGCTGCTGTGGCTCCCTATGCAGGAAATGTCCAACAGAAACTGGAAGAAGGGTGTTTGAAGATAGGTATTTACTTCCTTGCTGTTTGACAATTTAATTTTTTTAACCTGTAATGATTTTTAACCTGTAGCTCAAACACACACATTTTAAATTATTATTGAAATGTTTAGTGTGTGAGAAATCATTAACAAAACTTAAGATTCCAACCATAATTATAGCACTCAATAATAGAAGCTTATTAGTCTAAAGTGTTTATTAATTTTTTCTTTAGAGAGGAGTTAACAAGATGGTTAATGTCCAAGAACACTCTTACATATACAGAGAGGTTACAGAAATTTTTAGTAGCCAGAAATCTAAAAGACTTCAAGACTAAAATTTGAACATCAGTATGAAATGTATGTCTCCATTAACTGCTACAGTAGCTTTCTGTTCTACTTTCTAGTTATTGAATGTAATAATTTATCAGTATATCCTCAACAAATTGAAATGGTTATTTAATTCTATCACAACTCTACCTACCTCTAAATAAGCATTTCAGAACTGCTTTCTGCTTCTGCAGATTGTAGTCCCATTCATACTTTGGGGCAGCTGCTACCAGATCATCCTTAATCCATAGTAATAGGAGATGAAATTTCTAAAAATACAGTGTGGAGAATGCTCATTTCATGGTACTTGTGTCACAGTTGTTTTATTAGATGTTCCAGAGCAGAAAAGAGAAACCACTCTTCTAACAGCAGACAATCTTTACCTGTGGTGCTCATATGGAAAAACGATGGCAAACTTTGTGTACTGTCAAAAATTCTGAAACAGCTTTAATATTTGTGGTTTCATTTGTCTTACCACCATTCTTTAGGCTCCTAAGTCCTGATCCTTCAACTGATGAAGAGAGTACTAATCCCTTTAATTTTATGGATAATATCTTAGGCATTAGCATCACTGAGGTCAGTTAACCAAACCTAAAACATGAACTGTGAACAAGCCAAATACAGTGTGTGCAGGGCAGGTAAGAGCTTCGGCATTTCTTGCTCTTCCTGAAGTACATTATACTGCCTGCAATATGCTGTCATGAAGACAGAGCTCCGTTTGATGTTGTATGAACAGACTTCGTTATTGTTCTCTCATCTTCCTTAATGAAAACCTGACTTGACCTAGAGTAGAGTCCCAAACCAACCACATGACATTATTCAAGATGCAGAAGAAATTAAAAGGAGTTGGGCAATCTCTGGAATAGACAAGAACAGTTTATGTATACTAGAGATGTATAGGTCATATCTAATGATAACCAAAATATCTTCTCCCACACCATTCCAGGACTCAGGAGGGTTAAAAAATGAGAACAGTGAAATGACACGGAATACCACCACCTATCCACGGCATCACAGCAGAATATTCTCCATAGATTTAGTTTTTCTATCTCAGAAATTCCCATGCGGCCTAGCCTCTCTCTGGGTGCTTTTCAGCTCCAGCAAATCCAATCAGACTGTGAGGTCATCTTAGTTTATGAGTCAGGCTATCATACTTGCAATACAAGATTAGAGGATACTGGAGTGTTTCTCAAGTTGAAAATGACCTAATGTACGGCTACAGCTATTGAGCTCAACTGGAATTATACATACCTGACCCATACAGAACGACTGGAATTTGAATCACAAGAACTGAGAACATCTTTAAAGCTACCAGATTCCACTGATGCATGAATAATCAAACATTAAAAATTTTCCTACTAGCACTGAATTTTCCCAAAGTTGCTGTGTCTGAATTAATTATTCAGGAAGTTTATGCATAGCAGCTGACAGAAACATGGATCAGTACTAAAACCACATACTATTTTGACTGACATTGTAAGAAAACCAGTTAGACCTGCTGGATGTTTTGACATCTCTCGCTAAATCAAAGTGATTTTATGAGTTAATCTTTTATGGCAGCAAGAAATCAGCTAAGAAAAAACTCAATCTAGAAAAAGTAGCTAGTAGTCTCTGTTAGAGTAATCATTATATTGACTCTCTCCATTTAATAATTTATACATGCCAAATAACAGGGGAGTGTGCTCAGACTAAAATTAATTAAAAAAAAAAAACAACAGATTTTTAAGGTAATTCAAGATTACTTTTGTATGTTTGTATTTTAATGATCTTCATTGATAGAATATTAAGTGTGTTTGTGATGCTCATGTTGCAAAGCAGTTTACAATGAAGTATAGCATTTATTCGAAAAATGCATTATCTGTTCTCAGGATAGTTTTACTTTCTAAACATGCACATAACATTCAGAATAAGTCAGGTATAAAGTATTTAGCTGGTTTTCACTAAGCATTTCAGTAATGCTTAATGCTTAATGAAATTTAATTCCCACTTTACCATTAGGCAAGTGACACACTGAAGGAATTAACAAATTCTTAACTTTTCCCGCATGTTGAAAGAAACAGCTCATTTCCATTGACAGACACATGTGGGATATGCTGGCCGCAATGTATTCAGCGAATGTATTGTTTATCAGAAATGATGGCGACTGTTAAAATTATTCCTACCTTATTGCAACACAAGCTAACAAGCAAAAGACATTATTTCAATAAATAAAATCTCCCATGAGTATCTAATTTTTGTGGTCTTGAGGCTACATAATTAGACTCCACAGTGAGCCTCCACGTGTGAGGGACTTCAGCCTTCTTCTGGTTGCGTGGCTCTGCCTACTTGAGGAGCAACTTTAATTGATCCTTCAGTAGAAGAATCCTCTTGTTTTCCATAAGCAAAATATTTATTTCAGTAAATACTGGGACTTTGGATACAAACCAAAGGCAATATCAAGTTTGTTTTTCCCACTAAAATACACAGGGGGCTAATTAAGGAGACTGCTGATGTAAACTTACTTTTAGAGGTGCCAACCTCCACATATGGAATCCAGGATCTGTAGTCATAAAAATATTGTTATGGGGTAGCACTTTTAATTACTATGTAATTTTAATTACTAAATTACTAAAGTGTGTATAGTCTGAAGAAATGTAATATTGGACCAGCTCTTCATAATTGCATCAGTGCAAACTCAGGGCTGTGACTCCAACTTTTTAAATCAAATTATATTATTTTCCTGGCTTATACAACTCCACAATTAATGAAAAAGAAAAATATTAAATTCAAACCAAGTATGCTATTGTTTCCTGCTTGCCTTCCCTTTGGATACATGTAGCAAAACCAGTTCTGCATCTAACAAAGACTTATATTACCACAGTGTTTCAGTATTCCATTAAAATCATTACATGCTTTTGGTAATATTTTTTCAAATTACATTGCATTAGAGACTCTTATGTTGATGTCATCGCACTGGAGAGAGTGCTGCCTAGAAAGGTTTCTTCTCTTTGATGCTGTCTCACTTTTTTGGTTCCTTTTCAAAACAACCAGCATCTGTAAGATAGAAGGGATGAAGAGCCTGAAAAGAGCTGGTTGTCCATAGTACCACTGAAATAGGGATGGAGCAGAGTACTGCTGATTTGTGTAGCTCAGGAAGTTTTTGTTACTTTTCTTCTACAGTTTCCCTGGGGAGAAGGGCTGAAAATACAGGCTGCTGTCACTCTTTCCTCAGGAAGGAAGAGCACTTCCACTTTGTATAATCTCATAGTGAAGATGTGGGTTCAGATACCCTCCGGCAGAGCAGGGATGTGAACTGGTTTTCCCACATCCTCAGTCAATGTTCCAGACACTGGAGTACTAGAAAGCGCTGGGGTTATTCCTCCTCAAGGCCTATGAATTGAGGCTTTTGTTCCTAAAGCTATTAATGAAAAGTGACGGGAACTGAAACACTGCAGAAATGTGAAAAGAAACTGTTCTAGTCCACCCTAAATCAGCTCATTTTTTTGAGAAAGTAACTAATACACAGAGGATCTTCTGTCCATCTTCTACATTTAAGATAGTAAGTCCAGCTACTGAAAACAATTCTCTCCCAGATGGTCATATTCCATCATCCCCATCATGACAGAGGTAGCTTATTATCTTATCTCCTCATAGTAAGTGCATGCAACCTTGCTTGTTCTGCTCTTGCGCCTCAGGGAAAAAAACAAGATTTATATTCAACTTCACTTGTTCCTTAAATCTTCCTGTACTGTGTTCAAGAAGTGTATTGAACACACATGTTTTCACCACTGTAACAAGAGCACTGGGTCATCAGTTCCTGGCCTGCCAGAACCGGTCCTGCTTTAATTACCTGTTCCATAACCAGCTCCTCCTTCACCCCTACCTACCCCCCCCCCCCCCAAATCTCCATGCAGTGCTCCAGGGAACTGCCTTCTCCAATCACCTTGCATTCGGAGTCTGTCTCTGGGAGCCATCCCTCACTAAATACTCTGTTGTAAGTACCTGTGTGTCCTGAAAGCATAAAGCCTCTTCCTCGACTATTCTTTTATTTTTGTTCCTGGACATACTTGACATCTGGTAAATGCTGCTTACTTGCTTACTGAAGCATCAAAGTGCTAAGCCACTTCTTTAAGAAGGAAAGATGTATTTTATATCTTGGTCTACTTTCATATAGAACCACTTATGTTAAAAAGTCAATACTTCTCTATTTCCTGTTTTTTTTAATAATAGCTTGTACACCAAGATATGAAAGTAGTCTGTGCACTGAAGTACTGAGTGGGTTTTTTTTCCTCATAGACATATTTATAAACTATCAGAAAATAAACAAAATACAGAAAATATAAAGCAACATAACTAATTATTGTTAAAAAAGGAGAGTTATGTAAAAACTGTAAAGTCCTAGTGGGAAAGTATGCCTACTATTAATACTGTAAGTTTTTAAATAATTGCGATAAATTAAAGCCACTTTGTATTTAAAACCACTTTGCTAGTTTTAGCAAGCACTCCTGAGAACTGAAATCAAAAGAACATAAATTAAAGAGTAACTGTTTATTATTAACTTGAGAGAGTATATTTCACTTATGTGCAATTTCCCTGATTTTCCAGCTCTACAATTAGGTTTCAAATTTACCAGCACCCAGATACACTCACATATTGGCTGTGTGCCCTACACTTCCAAGTCTGGATGCTCACAACTGAGGGAGTGGGGGGCTTGATGTTACAGAAGTATCTGTCAGGCACCCTCCAAACACCTCTATGTCTTTTCTGTCACTGGTACTCCTACTCTTCTGAGAAGACCCCCTCAGTGCTCTCCTATAGGATCACGCTGCACATAGAAGACTATCTCATGCTTTTTCTCTTCATTCAATGCTTCCCCAAGTCCTACACAATGTAAAAGTGGAAGTAACATCAACCGCTGTGTAGGCTCCTCCTTAACCAAAAGGTTCCTTGTAGTATCAACGTAATCTCTTTTACACTATCTAAATTCTTCTTACATGGACTTGCATATAAAGCAAATATATAAAATAGTAATAGAAATATTTCAGAAAGCTGTCATTAACCCCAGCAATCAAGTCTTCTTTCTAATTTGGATTTGAGTTCCTGGACTAATCTGGTAAATATGAAATACAATAACCCCTATGAGAAGCTGATTTTCAGATGTCTTCCAAGTCAAATTAATATATATTGGTGTTATTTTCGTTAACACGTGATCATTTCTTTTTTCAGTTTCAAAATTGAAAGAAAAATCTACATGAAAGAATAACTCAATCACTACACTTCTCTTTCCTTTCTTAGTGCTGACATCCTTTCCAATATTCTCCTGTATTTTGATTAAAAAATAAATATTCTGCAAATAAAATACATTATGGCATGTAAATACAGTGATGGAAGATCCAAACTACACTAAAGTTTTGTAAGCATTTACTGAAAAATAACAGTACTGAAACAGCTGGACTTTTAGGCACAATGTGCAACCCCCTGTCGGGGCATTGGGTGTGATGCAGTATTTGCCCACACAGCTCAGAGTGAAGTGGAAAAGGGATGTCTTTGCAGTCAGTAACAATGCAAAGCTTTTGTTTGGACACTGTTTTTTTGTCTGGATAATTGTACCTTCAAAAAGACACTTATCAGAAGAGCAGAACTCCACCCTGCTCTGTGACTAGCTGTAATTTTTTTTGGCAGGACTGACACATTGCTGATAAGGGCCTGTTATACACCCACTGCATGTGTCACTGACTTCTCATTAGGATGAAATCTTGACTCTACCCAAGTCAGATTTGTCACGGATTTAATTGTAACCACAATTACCTCCTTAATGTTTTCTAATATCTTCAGAGGAGACAATTAGCTGCTTCTGGCCAAGACAAACAAGCAAGCGACTTCATGGCAGATTTCCCTGCCATGATCTTGTGAGAAGTGGTTTTGTCTGTCCTATTTCCAACGACAGCTGAAAGAGTGAACTAAACCACTTTGGGTCTGGAGAAAAGTTGCAGCTGGCAGAAGCTTCAGACAATGGTCTTTCCCTGTAAGGGGCAGTTTTGCTGGCTGCAGTTGTTGTTCCTGCTCCAGCAGTGTATTTACACATGAAAACTGTGCTCTGTCCAGGAACAGGCATAGCGGCACCATGTAGACAGAAAAAGCCTGTACAAAATGGTGCTCTTCAGATACCCGCGTCCACACCATGGACACCAGCCTACCGAGATTTGCTTTACCTCAGTTTGAACTCAGCTTGTTTCTGCGAGGTCTTTTGTAGGCCCGGGGTGGGTTTTACCATCCTACTTCAGAGGGAGTCACACAGACTTTTACAGGGGTCTCTAGGCAGCATGTGTGCTGGGGTAATGCAGGGAGGAGAGAAGAGCCATCCATGCCCTGGAATCACAGAATCGCAGGATGGTTTGGGTTGGAAAGGACCTTGAGATCATTCAGGTCCAACCCCCTGTGTCATACCAGGTGACATCGCTGAAGGCTCTGTCCAACCTGGCCTTGAACACTGCCAAGGATGGAGCACGGATGGAGCACTCACAACTTCCTTGGGCAACTCATTCCAGTGCCTCACCACCCTAACAGTAAAGAATTTCTTCCTTATATCCAATTTAAACCTCTCCTGTTTAAGTTTTAACCGGTTACCCCTTGTCCTGTTACTACAGTCCCTAATGAACAGTCTCTCTCCGCTACCCTTGAGGACCCCCTTCAGATATTCCTTGCAGGAATTCACACTGCCCCTGGACCCTTCATGCTTTTTCACCTAACTCCTGCACTGGTCCGTCAAGCACCCAGGGCTACCTCCTCCATACCTGAGACAGTTTTGGAATCCGCCAACCCGCATCCTCAACAACAGGCTCCTTGGCTCTCAGCCCCTCGGCCCCCCGACGGCGGCAGACTCCATCTCCCGGCATGCCGAGCGGGCGGAGCAAGCGCATGCCCGCCCTTGCCATAGCGCCGGGCGCTCACACCTCCCCCTTAGCAGGGCTGACGCGCGGCGGAGGAGCAGTTACACCATGGAGGCCGTTCCGCACCCACGGCCGCGGCCCGGCGGGACTGCCGCCGGAGCCGCCACTGCCCCCACTGCCCCCCTGCCGCCGCAGCAGCCCCCGGAGCAGGAGCGGAAGCTGGAGCAGGAGAAGCTGTCGGGGGTGGTGAAGAGCGTCCACCGGCGGCTGCGCAAGAAGTACCGGGAAGGTAACCGCGGGGGACGGGGCCGTCCCCTCCGTGCCGCCCAGGCCGGGCCGGCCGCTCAGCTCCGCGTGGGAGAGATGGGGGGGGTGGCCCGGGAAGCAGCCGCTGTTTGGCGGCGGTGGGAGGGAGCCGGGCTCCGCGCGGGCCGGGGTGTTCTCCCGCGGCAGGGCCGGCCCGGTGTCCGCAGCCCCGTGGGAGCTGCGAACCGCTGCCGACGGGGGTGTGTCGGGGGGGGCGGGGGGGGAGAGCGGCCGGGAGCTAGCGGCTGGGAGCTGCGACGGGAGCGCTTCCTGCTCCTCCCCGGGAGGCCGGGGTTGCGGCTGGCACCGGCTGCCCGCAGCCGCCGCCGGGTCTGCCGGGGTCCTGCCTCTTTACTGGAGCTCTTGGTAGCGGAGAGTCCTTCCTGGCTCGGGAGGGCTCTCAGCGCATCTCCCGGAGCGTTTCATGTGGGTTGGTGTGCACGGATAATGCTGTGAGGTGAAAATGTGCTAAAGGTGTGCTGCCTGTGGTGGACACGGGTCCCTCTGAATGGCCCTACCTTACTGCTCTGTGCGACTTTGAATAGCTGACAGCTAGGCCTTTGGCCAGCGGCAGCTTCTAAGTCGTACAGCAGTGTTTTCCACACTGAGGATCTGCAGGAATGAGGAAAACAGCCAGTTGCGGATGCCAGGAGGGATTGAATGGTGATCTGGAAAGGCATGGGTCTTTGTGAATTGTTTGTGCCTTCTATCTTTCAGCTGTGGAGAAATAGTTAGGCTGGAGCAGTACGCAAAAGAGTTGGGAAAAAGCTGTTACAAAATGAATTACTCTGAGTCCTGAAAAATGTACTTTGTCATCAGTATTAACACCCTTGTGCAAGGTTCTTATGGGTGGTATTGGAATGCTTAAAACCTCCCAGAAATGCTTTCAGATGAGTGCCAGAGTTGAGATTTGTTTGCTGAAATTTGCAGCTTCTTCCAGTTGATCGTAATAATCTGTTCATTCTCCTTTATAACAGAGGTTAGAAGAAAATTCATCCTTCATTCATTCTTTCAGTGAGTCCACAGCCCTTTGGAATATACCTGCAGAAGGATAGTCATTAAATGGGAACTCTTTTCTGTTGCAGGCATGACTTCTTGCCTGTTCTGTGTATGGCACTCTTAAAGAAACAATGTCATACTGCTTTGTGAACTGCAGAAGTCTCCACAGGAGCCTGTCCATGGGATTTGGGCAGAGATCTATCTAGACACTGATCATAAGTTGCTGTTTATTTTGGCTTTGGTGAGTCAAAAGGGAGGCTCTCCCTTGTTCTTCCAACTTTTGAGTGAAGGAATGTTGTATGTTTTTAGAGTTCAAATTCTAGCAAAGGAGTCAGGCTTTTAGCAGTTCTTATTTCTCTGTTATTTCAGAGTGCCAGCAGGTTAAGACAGACAAGCACTGGCACTGTTATATTAAAAAATGTGGGCAATCTCTGTAAACAACTGAACTTTTTATAGATGAGAGCCTAAACTACGTGGAAGCCTATGTCTCAGCAAAGAGCAAGTTAGTATGCAGGGGTAAGTTGTGTGTAACTGCTTAACTGAAAGAGCCGTCAGTACTCTTTAATTTACTTCTCATGTCAATAATCGTGTATTAATGAAGACTTTGAGAGTGAATTTTCAAGTTGCTCTAAATTAGCAACACTGTGTATGTTCATGGAGAGAGTTAAAAGCCAATCAGATCATCACCTCATGCCTCTGCTACAAGGAGAGTTCCAGCCATTACCTATTCATCCAATCATAGGTGCTCTGTACATGTTACTAGCACTCACTAGTCATAGAACTTCATACATTAGGTTCTTTCAGCTTTAGAATTTTGGTTTTTGAGTCTTCTCCCTACATTTGTCCATGATTCTAAAAGCAGGTTTGAGGATCTCCTTCCTAAGTGCCTTTAATGTCACTCTGAAATTGTAATATTTGGATGTACTTGACCTCTGAAGGAGTTTTCCTTGAATTTGTTTTCTAATACTTTGCAGTACTGCCTGGCAAGTACATTACCCTGACAGAATCAAAGTTGACAGTTTGCTGAAGAGAAAAAACTAACAAATCATCTGTAATTTTTTAGTATGATCTCAATTATAACTTGGGTATGAAAAAGCAAGAAGGGGAAATGCATCCTTGGTTATATGCTTAGTTTACTACACACAGAAAACCTCGTAACTCCATAGTGCAGTGCTTCCACCTCCATATGAAGCAGAAGCAGAGCTCTCTGTATTATTCTAGTCTTTTATTCCAGAGCTTTGTGTTGTGCTTATTTTTGTTTTGTCTTTTTTTTAACTCTTCTCATGTTTACTAGAATTCTGTGAAACTAATTTCCATTTTGTCTAAATAAGCAATCAGTACTAGAATATCTTTTGCATGGACTTTGGTGCTTTTTAGGTATCTAAAATAGGATCACATATTAATTTTGTTGGTGGAGGAAAAAACATGGTGACTGTTCTTCTGGAAGCTATATGATTATGTTGCACAGGGTCAATAAGTCTAAGAAAGCCCTTGTTATTGTAATATGACCCTAAGTTAGTGTCTTCTATTAGAAGTGTAGGAGAGAAATAGATGTGTCCTTGAGACACTGAGATGTTTATTGATAGAAGTTATACAGGCTTGATTTTAATAAGCTGATTTTTTGGGAAATCATTTGCTTTGCTGATGTTAGCAAGGCTGGTGTTTTAATGGGGAATTGTAAAAGGCAAGTCAGTGTATTATAACTGGTCCCATTGTTACAATTTTGTTTTACTTTCTGCCATGGTTCTCCTCCTTTTTTGAAGATGAATCAGTGCACAAGTGACAATATACTTCAAAACTGCAAGCTAGTGAGTTTCTGAAGAAGTTCCATACTTGTCAAAGTGCAAGAGAAATATTTCTTAACTAGGGATGCATCACAGAAACACTTTTTGCAATTACTAGAGTAAAGCTTAGTCAGCATCATGTCATCTAAAGGGCTTGATGGGTTTTTTTCCTGGTGGAATGCTGCAACTCTTCAGATCTGTCAAAGCTGAATCTTGGCTTTTTTCAATTTCTGCATTTATTGAACCACTTCTACTTCTAAGTATGGTGGATGACTTCTGTATTGTGGCTCATGTCATACCCTAATCCCAGAGCATGCCAGTGTATGACAAAACTTTCGCCATGTTTGAAATCGTTCAACTTAAATTCTTTCTGGTTTGTGTTGAAGTGCATTGGGTTTTTCTTCCTTCAACAACTTTAGCTTTTTCTACTGTGTGACTAGTATCTACCTTTTCCTATTTTCAGATTATTAATAATCTAATATGACTTCTAGTGGGAATAGTTATAGTTTTTCTCCTTTTTCATCTTCTTTTCATCCTTTTCAATTTTCTGTCTTTCCCCTTACACTCTCTCTGTTGTTCATTAGTAAATAAGGAAAGTATGTAATCATAAATGCCATGTCAAATTTGGTATTTCATGTTTGCAGGATACTCTTTTTCCACTGTGGCTCCTATGGCAGTATTATGCTGTATATTTCAAAATGGTTTAATGAGGTGTATCAGATGAGTGTGGAGACCTTAGTGGGGGAAAAAAGGTCTATTTTTTTCAAATGAAAGTGGTTGGTTGCTGTCCACAGGGAGTGAATGTGTCAACTAAATTAGTTAATCCTTGTGAGTAAATCAGTTAAAAGCTGTTTCAGACTAAGGCAGTGATAAAGACAGACAATGTCTGTCTAGTGGTTCCTGATGATGCGCATAATTCCTCAGGTTAGCATATAAATTTTGTCTCCATGAGGAAAACTTCAAGTGCGAACAAAAGATTCTGAGGTGTAACATGTTCACTTAGGAGTGTATCTTGTTAGCATAAGACTTGTGTTTTTCTGAAGTTTTACTCCTGCTTCCCATCTAGAATGCATTAGTTTCATCTTAATTACCTTACACACCAGGGTAAAATCCAAAAGCTAAAACAGCTCTCAAGTGCTCAGTTATTCACTTCAGAGAAACTTGAGGGCTCTACATGCTTGACACAAGCACTTAGAAAGTACAGAAATTGGGTTTTTTCATGAGTCTCCCACTAGCCTGTAAAAACATTGGGACAGGGAAAACCAGTGTTTGCTTTAGTCTCTTGGTTCTGTTGCCTGGTACTGTACAAGATCGG
>JBCJKH010033584.1:0-13790 GCA_039877255.1 Loriculus beryllinus
AGTGTTCAAGGCCAGGTTGGACACAGGGGCTTGGAGCAAGCTGCTCTAGTGGAAGGGGTCCCTGCCTGTGGCAGGGGGTTGGAATTGGATGAGCTTTAAAGTCCTTTCCAATCCAAACCAGTCTGGGATTCTATGAAATGTATGCTGCTTTTTAGTATTTCACACTATGTCTGAAAACACCTTTTGTGTCAACACACATGAAAATGGGTAATTATATTGGCAGAATAGGCTTAGTGAAAGCTGGGATGGTCAGATTTCCAGCTGGGATGCAGTTGAGTGGTTTTTAAGAGCCCTTCTGCTCTATTGCTGCCCTGCAAATGCTGACTGTATGGAAGGAGCCAGTGTGGAGTAATTAAAAAAGCTTTTCTGTGTGCTTTCGGATAAGCTCTGAATTCTAGGCATTCTGTAGCATAAAAACAGGACAGAAAGTGTTGTCTCTGTTGGTATATTGTTTTTTCCATCATGCAGTTGACAAGAGAAACAGTTTTCTGTCATTTCAGTATGATCCTGTACAGGGTAAGAGAGGCAGAAAGTATTGCATCTGCAATTTTCTGGAAGATTGATTGACTTGGACTTGTGACTGTCAGGAAGCCTGGAGAGTAATAAAAGTGGAGGGTGTCCCAGCAAACCCCTAGAATGAGTCTGTCCATATAGGAATCTTTCAGCAAAGGAAAAGCTGAATCTTCTTCCTGTGCTACTCAGGCACACATTTATGGGAAAAGCATGGTTTAGTCTAAAAGATGAGGCAAAATGCTGTAAAAATGTACAAAAAGGTTTAATCTGACAGCATTGGTCAGTAGCTGGTGTAAGAGGGGAGAAATGCTGGGAATGGCATGGCATTTATCTGGAACGCATGTTTTAAGACAGCTTGCACGCTTTTGCACTGATGACAAGTTACAGAAAGTTAAAGGGGTTTTGTAAACTAATCTGCACTTTTCCTCTGTGAAATATTTTTTCCAGTATTGGATGTTTTTAAATGTGAAAAGCTCTGTTCAGCTAGTAACATCCATACTCACAAAGGCTGGTGCTCTATATGCTCTGGCTTCATACTCTAAACCTGACATTTCAGAGCACCACTCACTACCTCTGACAAGGCTTACTCTTAGTTAGCAACGTCAAATCTTATTTATAGACCACAGGAATCCTTAGAGGTAAGTTATCATATTTCATCCCTTTTTTTATTAAGAATGACCCTCAAGCTTGCAAAGAAATACAATGCTAAGAGTTTTCTCTGGCAGCAGTGGCTGACGCTAACCCTAGTTTTGGCAGTAATGGTTGTGTAGCTTTGGGCAAATCTCTTAACTAAGAATATCAGTTAACATAAAAGTATCAGTTTCTCAGTAAAATGTGAGGCAGTTACATGTACCTTACAGATGTACTTTGAAGCATACCCAAGTAGTCTTGACTCAGTTCTAATTAAGAGCACTGTATTACTAAGTGGCTGGCCTAAGATATAAAATGTAGAAGGTCCTGGTCCACCACATGCTTTTTAATCCATACTAGCACTTCTCCCTTGATTGAGGCAGCACTGCACGGAAAGAAGACTGCTGTCATCTTGGATCATTGAACAACACTAGATGTTAAATAAGATCAAAAAGCTGGTTTGGGGGAAAACCATCAAGGAAATGGCAATTTTTGTGGCATAAAATAGTTTTCCTCATACGAATTGTCAACTACACTTCTCTTTGGGTTCATTGGGTTTGGGCCAGTAGCAGCATCTTATTGAATACCCTGCCTGGAAAGGGATCAAACGAGCTACAGCTCCCATCTTCCCAACACACCAGAAGTCCAGAACTCCCAGAGTAGACAGGAGTTTGTAGTGACACTCAGAAAAAAGCAGTTTGTCATTTCTTTGTTTATGATATGAGTTTACAAACAGAAACTTCTTTCATGTAGTAATAGGACAAATGGAAAAGGGTTTACACTGAAACAGGAAAAGTTCAGGTTGGATATAAAGAAGAAGCTCTTTATTGTGAGGGGGATGAGGCACTGGAGCAGGCTGTCCAGAGAAGTGGGAAATGCTCCATCCCTGGCAGTGCTCAAGGCCAGGTTGGACAGAGCCTTGGGCGACATGGTCTAGTGTGAGGTATCCCTGCCCACAGCAGTGGTTGGAACTGGATTTTAAGGTCCTTTCTTTCCCCAACCATTCCATGATTAATTTTTCCAGTTAAAAAGTTCAGCTCAGGCAAGATAAATATGATAATAGAAATGTTTGCTGTTGCTATGAGAAGACAGTGGTGGAAAATTTCTAGCTTTTGACCAACTTTAGTTGTTTAAAAAACACCCAAACCATCAAACCAAACCATAAAACAATGAAAGAATGGAGCGGCAGTTCTAAGGATATTGAAAAACTTGGGTATTTTATTTTAATTATATCCTGGTGTTTTATTAATGCTTGTGAAAATAGTAGGGTTAAGCCTTTTAATAAAAGTATGCTTCAGGGCAGATCATATTTTATCAAAAATCTTTTATGCATGATATGAGGCACTAATGATATGCCAGATTCAAAAGGGAAATAACTGTACCTGTGCTTTAGGAGTGAAGTGAGATCTGATGGAAAAGACTGATAGATCTTTTTTGCTCATAGTGAGAATTTCTGTGGGCTGTGCCAACTGAAAGAGTCAAGTGGAGTTTCAATATGGTGCATGTAGAACCTGCCACCTCATTGTCCCTCTCAAGTGGGATTGCAAAGTTCATTTAGGATGCAGAACTGCTAAACTCAGTACTGCAACTCCCCTACAGCGCTATGGTGCAAGCTCCTCCTACTCAGCTGGCAAGCAGAGTGCTAGCATGTCCTCAACTGCTTATAGCCTCCTGCCAGCAAGGCCTCTGACAATCTCATCTGTCCATCCATCCCAACTGTGGCTAAGCTTCACAGTGGGAAAAGCAGCAGTGCTTCTGCAGCAGCTTGGCCTCTTGTGCTTCCCTTTTCCTGATTGCCACCATCATGTTCCTGTTTTCATTCTCACTCAACCACATGTTTTCATTTTGGAGGATTTGTGCTACATTTCCCATTGCTCACACTCTGGAAAAGAAATCCCCTTGCTGTCAGAGTTCATCTGTTCGAGCAAGAGGCCTCAGTTCTGCCCTCCAAGAAGCACTGCTAAGTCCTGCTGTCTGGGTGGATGCTGATACCATGGATACAACCTGCAGATACACCCATCTGAACAGACTATGGACCAATGCAGATATTAATGCTTGATTTGTGTGAACATCTCCTTGGTTTCTTCAGCACAGATTTCTTTCCTTTTTGTGCTGATGGAATGGAAATAAGTACCAGATGTGTTTGTTCAGTGCTTCATGTGGAATCATAGAACTATGAAATGGCTTGGATTGGAGGGGACATGAATCTCATCTAGGAGCTCACGTAAAGCTCATCAACCCCCTGCCATGGGCAGGGACACCTTCCTCTAGACCAAATTTATCAAAGCCCCTCCATCCTGGCCTTGAGCATTGACAGGTATGGGGCAGTCACAATTTGTGTTTAACGTGTTAATTGTCTCTACAAAAGGGTGTAATTAGGTGTTGCACTTCTTTTGAGGTTTGTGTGTAAGAAGAGGGATTGAAAGCAATGGTTCTGAGCAGGTGAAATATCCGTGTTCCCAGTCAGGGGTAAACAGAAGTATTCATGTTAAAGCATTGCTTTATGGTAGTCAGTAAGAACGTTGTATTTTTCTCTGTCTCAGAAATAGGTCACAATTTCAGAATGATTGAACGAGAGCATTACCTTCTCTTGTGTTTTAAAGTGTTGGGGTTTCTTTTTCATTTTCAGTGTTTAGTTCAGCTCCTATGAGAGAGGAAAACTGAAAAATAGATAATTCTTTAAAGTGTCAACTCATAGCTTTCAGAAGAAAATGTTCCAAAGAATGAACTATTCAAGCTCCACTGGATGTGTTTTAGCAAGTCATAAATATTATGCTGTAATTCATTCAGTTTTGCTGTTTTTTGGTGGGTTTTTTGTTTTTTGTTGTTTGTTTTTTTTTTTTTTTCTGGAGATGTTTCCTCTTTGAATATGAAAAAGAGAGGCAAAGACTTCAAGAAATACCAAAGCAGATTTTTGTTGTAGGTTATTCAGTATTCACTAATTTTCTGAAAGGTGTCAAAACATCACTTTGTCCGTCTCTCTGTCATATTTTTTGTGAACTGGAAAGCCCTCAAAGTCTAAAGTTGACTTTCCATAGCCCAAACAAGAGTTGGTGTAATTCACTGTTGGGTTGCTCACTTCAGAACAGTTATGTTGATTTATTTCTTTGGGAATGAGACCTTGTTAGTCCAGCTGGGCAGAGGAAGCTGCAACAAGGTTTGGAATCAAGAGTAGTATTTTCAACAGCAGCTGCAAGTAGCCTTACTTTCTTTGAGACCATCATAACTTTAAAGCCTGATTGAATAGGCTCTTCTAGGGTAGGCAATACATTCTGAGTAATGTTTGGAAAGCCAGAAAATCTGTCTGGTCGTATCAGGCTCTTATTTTTTGTATCATTCAGGGATATTAGACTTCAAGAGATATTAAACTTCAGGAGAAAGTTGCTTGTCAGAAAATTTGGCAAGAAGACTACTCTCTTTTTGGCTATAGTCAAGGTTGACCCAGGGCAAAACCAGTATCTGTCGTTTTTGGAGAGGATGGACAACCATTACTTTAAAAAGTTGTTTACTGTTTATTGTTTTTCTTAAAAATGCAGTAGTTAAAGACTTGTAATGTTAGAATGAATAATGCAGAGGTGAACTGGTTCAGGAGCTAGTGCTTTTGTAGTTCATTCCATTTATCGTCATCTAATGCAGTGCCTCTAAATAGCATATTTTCTGTAGCACGGGTATTTATCTGGTAGTGTGTGTCTGTATTAAGAAGCGCACTTAAAGAGGGAAAAGGTTCTATTTTGCCATCCTGACCAAGATCTGTCTTCACCTTATAGAGGGTAATCAGGGTGAGAAGTTGGGAGGCTCCAGTTGGAGAGAAGAAGAGGAGAAGCAGCAGCCTGGAATGAGACAGGCTCAGCAAGGACACATGTAAGGAGATGGGAGCTGAAAGGCAGAGCTCACAGGAGACAGCTCTAGTGGCATGGCCTCCACCCCTTGCACAGCCACGCTGTACGGCCCCATGACCTTCATGTAAGGGCTTGTGGGTTACGTGCTGTGTGTGAGCAGTATGAATGCAGGTAATGAGAGAACGCAGATTTTAGGTTGCATTTGCAGATTGTGAGTAGCTTGTATTGGAGACTGAACTCTGAGCATATTTTGATGAATAGTACTGCTTCTGATTTTATAGTTGATAAAAAATGGACTTTTATGTTCTTCATCAGCTTCTCAAGCTACCTATAAGATTACCTTAGTGTCAAACTATGACAACCGTTCAGTGCTTTATCAGTTTTCTTATTGCTAAAGTGTGTGACAATGCTGTAAGTCATAGGCTAGTAAGACTTACTTAACTGGAAAAATAGAAGGAAATAAACAAAAGGCCAGCTTGGACAGGGCTTGGAGCAACCTCCTCTAGTGGAAGGTGTCCCTGCCCATGGCAAGGGGCTGGAACTGGATGAGCTATGAGGTCCTTTCCAACTCAACCATTCTGTCATTCTATGGTCCTGTGGCAGAGGCACAGCAGGAGCAGGTCGCTTGTCCCTGAGCTGCCAGGATGTCATCTGCCTGCTCAGGCCCTCTCTCTATGGGACAGCCTCTCAACTTCTTACAGTTTAGCTCAGCCATGCAACTGCCAGTGGTGACAGCACCAGGCAGGACACAACAGAGAGGCCAAGGGCAACATGAAAGCATCCATTGTCTCCTCATTACCTGTGCTGATAGCCAATACTACCTTTTCCACTTCTAGGACACTGATTTTTTTGGCTAATAGTCTCTAGTCCTACATTGCCTCAAATCAGATTCTTTTTTTTCTCTCGAGCCCCTTTGGCGTATAAAAAGTATTTTAAAAAGCGTAGATGTGGTGCTTAGGGACATGATGTATTAGTGGACTTAGTAGTGCTGGGTTGACAGCTGGACTCAATGATCTTAAGGGTCTTTTCCAACCTAAATGTTGGAAAATGATTCTATGACTTCTGTATTTAGGTGGAATATTTGACGCACAGCTATGAAGAATGAGTTACTGGTGGGACATCAAAGAACCAGACCAGGCTTCAGGTGTAGTGCAGGGAGGACTGACCTCACCCTTTCCATTTCCTTAATTCCTCATGAGTTCAGGAAATGCGGTCACCAGGAATCTGCAGTAAGATAAGGTGGTAATATAAAAGAAAGCAAAGTGCACCACCAGTGCTGCTCTGTGCCCACCTGACCTTAAAATCAGCAGGTCTTAAGCCCTTCTTCATCAGAACTCCTGAACAACATGCGATCTTGTGTGCAAATTGCCCAAGTTTGAAACATTCTGCTCACTATTTGCAGAATCAACCACCCTCGTGGAAGCCTTTTAGCAGTCTTTATGCATTGCTGTGATCCTTCCACAAGGCTCTTTGGAGGAAACCTACCCTCCCTTTTACCTAACAGCTCATAAGTAATTGTTGGCTAACCAGGAATTTTACCCCACACTTCACATTTGTGAAGTGTGGAAGATTTGAAACTGCTACGTCCATAATAGGAGGGAGAGGCTTGGAATTTTATGGTATGCATGGCAATAAAAAGCAAAGCAATTGTCACATGCGTTCTTGGCTTGAATGGTGACAAGAAGCAGATGTGTGGCATGCCTTTTGCTTCACTTGCACGGATGCCAAATGACGCAAAATTCTTCAGTGTTTTCTGCGTTTTGTTGCAATTTTATCTTCTCCTGAATAAACTGAGGATGACAGTGAGTCCATGCAGAGCACTTGCGGGGTTTGACATTTCTGTTACTTTTCAGAAAGTACTTGATTTACATGTATTTTGAAGGCAAGGGGGGGGGGGGGATTATATTTAGCCCCTTGCTGAAAAGATCAGTGTGTTTTCAGGTTAGAAAACCATAAAAAGCATACACTCCATTTACAAATCACTATTTCTTTTAACAGCACAGAGGCCAGTGAACTCTGTTGTACAGCTTAGAGCTTTTTTTCGTATCTGTTTAGATGCACAAATGTCTGTTCAAAAATCCAGGCATTGCTAAATCCAGTTCAATCTATTGAATCCCATATCAAGGTTGTGACATGTACCATGTATGCCTGTGGATGGTAGAGAGCTGTCTGTAGGATGTTCTTCTAGATGAGCATAAGACCAGAGTGCCCTCACTGTTCACATATCATTTCTCAGATATATTACTATGGCTGAAGTTTTCCACTTCTGTATAAATGTGCTTCACTAGCCTGAGCCTTCCTATGCTCTTGCCTTCAGTGGTATTTCATGCCCATGAGTTCTACAAGCTATTTGTGTATGACAAAGAAACACATTTCCTTTCCAGCGTAATTCTATCACAGAAGAACAGATATTATGGAGCTCATAGAATTGATAATGTTGGAAAGGGTCTTAAGATCATCAAGTTCCAAACCCTGACCCTTGTCCTGCCACTGAAGTCCCTAATGAAAAGTCCCTCTCCAGCATCCTCAGAGGCCCCATTCAAATACTGGAAGGCTTCTGTGAGCTCTCCATGCAGCTTCTCTTCTCCAGGCTGAACAGCCCCAACTTACTCAGCCTGTCTTCATACAGGAGGTGATCCAGCCCCCTGATCATCCTCATGGCCTCCTCTGCAGTTGCTCATTCTCATGTCAGGACCTGCATAGATAGGTAGGTTGGCCCATTTGCAGAGAGTTGCATGGTCATGAAGTCACCCTTAATTCTTAAGAAATTTAGCAGATAGTCCAAAATTTAGACAATTGAGTCCATTAAATGAGGGAACTTCGTATTAACCATATAAAGCTGAGTAATAAACTCTCTTGCCATAATTTTCAGTCTAATAGGAGTTGCCTCATTTGGGCTAGTTGTATGATAAATGTTCTATTTTAACTATCCAAAACAGACTTGTAAAACGGTTATAAAGCTGCAAAGCATTTCTGAGCTTGAGCCACATTTCAAATTAGAGGAGTCTTTTCCTGCAGATACAATATGTGTAATTGCCACTGCTTGAAATGTGTATCCTATTTTGCTAGGCAATAAAAGTAAACTTTAGTTCTCACTATCTTCTGGCTTCAATGATTGCTTGCAATTTGAAGAGCAGTGTAAAGAGATCAGCTTGGCTTCTTGTATGCAGGGTTTTGTGCAAATGGAGTTTGGAAAAGTGAAGGACTCAAAATCAGAAGTAAAAGAAATGTCACTAAGAGGTATAATGCTGGCCTGTGAGTGATCCAGTTAAAAGATACTGACAAAAAGAGCTTACCTGAATTCTTCGTCCCTCGAATGTTTCTCCCCAGGAACTTTTATTGATAACAGCAATCATAGAACAAAATGGCTTTCAGTTAAGTGAGAAGGGCTCCTTAACCCCTCTCACTGAGTGAGTGAATTTGGTAGAACAAATAAAAGCAAGCAAAACTAATGTCTTTTTCAGAACTGTTCTAGATGCTGTTCATCCCAGCACACCTGGAATCATTAGATTTGTCTTTAGCCATTGCTGAGTACATCTCAACCACTAATGTAACTGGGAGATATAGAAGAATCCTCTAACATATGTCAACATAACAAGGACATGGAGCTGTTGGAGCAAGTCCAGAGGAGACCATGAAGATGATCAGGGACTGGAACACCTGCATATGAAGACAGGCTGAGAAAGTTGGGGATGTTCAGCCTCGAGAAGAGAAGCTGCGTGGAGACCTCAGAGCAGCCTTCCAGTAATTGAAGAGGGGTATAGGGATGCTGGAGAGGTACTCTTCTTCAGGGACTGTAGCGATAGGAAAAGGGGGAATAGGTTTAAACTTAAATAGGGGAAATTCAGGTTAGAAATAAGGAAGAACTTTACTGTGGGGGTGGTGGAGCACTCGAACAGGTTGCCCAAAGAATTTGGGATTGCTCCATCACTGGCAATGTTCAAGGCCAGGTTGGACAGAGCCTCAGGTGACATGGTCTTGTGTGAGGCACCCCTGCCCATGGCAGGGGGTTTGGAACTGGGTGATCTTGATTTCCTTTCCAACCCTAACTATTCTATGATTCTATGAAGTGTTCTTAATGTTCATTTTTAGTAAGGTTAGTGATTGAAGCTTTTCTACTGAAAGCCATAAAATAGAATTTCATATAGAAGTCTTGCTTTATCCAAATTACCAAGCTAAACAGAAATTTCAGAGACACCAGTAGTGTTATAACTGTCTAACTGGAACATGTAGATATTTTATAACAGTTCCACACCATGGCTAAAGCTGGTTTCCCTCTTTTGAGTTCATTAATACCTGTTGTAACTGTGGTTCTTTTTCTTTTCTGGTCCAAACAAACTAATTCTTCAGACAATTCAGGAGAAGAAATGGAAAAAAAACTAAACAACCAAACCACATCTCCACTGTCAGACATTTTATATTTGAAAATACTGTCTTACTGTCATATAAAAACTTCCTATTTTGTTTCAGTTCATTAAAAATTGTCCTCGCCCCCACAAATAATTCCACATTCCAAGAAAATGTGTGAAACATGAGCAGAATTAAATGGATGCTAGCAGTATATTTATGAAACCTTTCCTGCACACTGGATAATGAGTTATACCATCAATTACAGCTATAGGTTCTGTCGCTGAGGAGAGCAAAGATGCAAATTTAAGATTAGCTGAAGGGTATCATTTGAGCAGAGTAATGGTGAGTGATGAGACATTGTATGGCAGTGGGGAGTTGGCTGCATCTCCTCCTTGCTCATGGCCTGGCTTTTATCTAGAGGTTTTGGGTTTTTTAAGTAAGCATAACTGAATTCTCCCGAAATTCCTAATGCAGTGCACTCCAACATGATCTTTATATCAGGTGAGAAATTGTTTAGGAATAGCAAATTGAAAGGTAATATATGAAGCAGTTATTGAAAACCAGCACAAACTTTTTTAGTTGCATTCCCTACAGAAGCAGTAGGAAGGATTTCTCATTCCTTGTTCACAGAAAGCGTGAAGTTATAGCTGGTTTTGTGAGAACCTGTAAGAATAACTGTCCACAAAAATCCCACTGGAAAGAAGATGATGCCTTAGTCCTGTGCTTGTTACCTCTCTAGCAGTTCAGTATTCCCACCAGAGTCACTAGGTATGAAAAAGGATTGGAGCTCAGGCAGCCAGCAATATTTCTTGCAAGATACATGTTTATTGTTAAGTATTCCAACCTGAATTGTGTCAGTGTGCTGCCTTAAAACAAGAAACCGTTTGCTGGTGGAATATGTTTGGAAGGGTAGTTACAAGGTTTAGATTGCTTTTCCCTACTTATTCCCACTACAGCCCTTGCAGTTTAATATTATTCAGATTGGGGTTTGGTGGGTTATTTTCTTTACCATGTGCACAATTGCAGTCATTAGTTAGGAAGGCTGAAAACAAAACACCAGCTCTGAGGAAAGAAACCAAAACCAACCAAATCAAAACACACAAACCAAACCCCCCCAAATACCAATGAAGAACCAGCAACACCCCCCCAAAACCCAACCAAACCCAAACCACAAACACTAAACCTAAAACCAATTTACTTGGTAAGAACAACCTGTAAATTCCTTATGCAGAAGTGGCAAGTGCTGACCTGAACTCTTCAGTTACATGCTTTCCATTGATAGATAGATGCACTAGGTGAGCTCCTGGGGCAGTCAGAGGAGCATTCTGCATTATACCAGTCATGCTCCAGTCCATTTGAGAAGGAGGGAGAGTATATGTAAGACATCCTTCTACTTTTATCCCGAATACTTCTAATTCTTCACCTGGAAAGCTTCTTCCAAAAATTTAGTTATCTATTTATAGAACATTTCCTTCTCTGACTAGATAATTGTCTTGTAGAAAAAATAAAGGGCCATTGTCATACACGCTTTTTTGGCAAGTAGTCGGCAGGTAAATGTGCAGTATGTATATAAAATATAGTAGCAACTAAGTATATTTCTTACAAAAGCCATTATGAGCAGGCCTGTCATAATTATTTCTTCAGTTTGTTCTTATTTACCCTGCTCCCAGAGTGAACTCTTACAGGATTTCTGGCTGAAGGCTCCAGCATTTTACAGCAATTTAATAATGATCAATAATTTAATGAACACAGTTGCCCATCTTTCATGTGGAAAATTCATGCCCTACATTTTTTCCTGCCCCCTTGGACTTAACCAGTGCTTTGTGTTTCCCTATTTACACATAACATCTCTGCTCACCTCCCTTGACACTCCCTGTAAAACAAACAGGGCAATCTAAGGTGTTCCATCACCAGCACTTTCTGAGTTGCATTTGTAAGTATTCTAAGAGAGCATCTTGCTTCAAATGGAGTCTGTGGAGTTTAAAGCTTGGTCACCCAGTTTATTAGCTTAATGCTGAATCAGAAATTCCATATTTCTATTGCAGCAGAAAATACAGCGATCCCCTTAATGCTGCTTCCATCTGACACATTGGCAAGCAAGATCTGATTCTTTTACATCTTGATATACATTCCACATCTCTCTCAAAGGAATAGGAGACCAATACCTTGTCAGCATTTTGATCTGTGATTAATTGTTAAAGGAGTAAATTTTCTGCAGTAACATAAAACTTGGAAGCAGCACTATAAATGACTGTATTGTTTTCTTTGACACAAATAGCTGTTTTAACTTCAGGGAGTTTTATCCTGTCATGTTTAAGTCTCTTAATGACACCAGCAGGTACTTTTTTCCATCAGAAGATTTATTACTTTCCAGTGAACTAAGGGGTGACAAAAGCATTTAAAAAACCAATCCAAACGCAAACCTCTCTCTTGTTTCACTCTGGGGCTTTCTACAGTTTTGTTTTCCCCCATAAGTCTGGAGATCTGTGAGCAACTGCTGCTCAAGCAGCAGTGTGCTTGCAGTTTTGCACACAAGTTACCTTTAAAATTATTTACAACTGTTGTTCGGGGTGGGGGAGCATTGCTGGTTATTTCATTTGTTCATTTGTTTGATGGTTAGTTTTTTAAGAGCATCCTTTAGTTGCTAGAACTTTCTGTTTTCACTTTCACATACATGGGAAGAAGAAAGAACAGTGAAATGGTGCACTGGGAGGAGAAATGCCCTAAAACTTTGAAGCATACATTTCACATTCCTATTTCTCTCATGTCCTTTAGGTAACATTTTCCTCTGTTTTGAGAGTGGAAGGTGTGAAATGTCTGTGTCATAGCCTTACAGGCAGCTCACAAAGGCACAACCAGGTAGATAAGAGATAGGGACATTGATAGAGGTGACAAATGAGCACTGATGTCACTTTCTGTTACCTATTGACTTGGCACTGTGCCACAAGGAGTTGTGGCAATTAAGAACGCATTCAATGAAGACCCATGAGAAGGCTCTCTGAAGGTACACATGGACATGCCATACTGAAACAAAAAGTACTGAGGGACATTTACCAAATGTAAAGATCAATCCAGTTCATTCTGCCCAATGAAATGGGATCATTTTGATACACTAATCAGCAATGACAGACTCCTTCCTCGGGGATACTCTTAACCAGGTCCCGGATAATTTCTTTGTACCAGCCCCAGCCAATCTTTGGCTGTCAACTTCAGCCTGTGCTGCCAGTCAGGAAATTTGCTTCCAATAAATTAATTGCAGGCACACCCTGTTGGTTTGGCTGTTCTCTTACAGGCACAACATTAACATCAGATTGCATTCAATGCTACAACTTTCTATGGACATCTTTCAAGTCCACTGCATTGTTATTTGAGATTGGATGCTGTGCATTTCTTACAAGACTTCTCATATGCTCGCAATCTCTTGTATGTTTTGGCACTTCAACAGGGTTCTTAATTAACTTCTGTTTTATGAAGTGAAAAAAAAAAATCACTCTAATGTGTAAGATTTTTCTTGTTAAAAAATATCTCAGATGAAAAAATAATCCTCTAAATGTTACAAGTGAGAGGAGTGATTTATTTATCATTTTACTATCTCTTTACTTCCTTGTGTAACTCCTTGTGTTTTGTATGTGGTTTGAAAAGTGGGTTTTTGCAGAATTCCACACTTAGAATGGTTAAGGTTAGTCTTGCATACAGAAAGGTGCTGGTATGATTTTTCTGCTTTCCTCATAGTACTGGGGGCAGAACATTAGATAGCTCAGATGTGCACTAAGGTAGGGACAGGAGTATTCTTTGCCCCAGTGATACAGAAACTATCAGTTCTTCCTCTTTGTGTTTCAGCCTTTATAGAATTCCTGTAATCTTTAAAGCAGCTTCTCTGGGCAACTTGTGCCAGCACCTCACCACCCAGGCAGGGGAGACTTTCTTCCTAATGTCTAACCTAAATCTCCCCTCTTTCAGTTTAAAACCATGCCCCACTGTCTTGTAACTACAGGCCCTTGTAAAAAAGATGAGTTCAGGTAGACACCAGCTGACCAGTTTCAGGAGAAAGAGTCCAATTAGGACTAAAGAGGTATTTTTTCTTGTGCTTTTATAAGCTCATCCTCAACTTACTAATCCAGTTCATGGTTTGGCTAGCTCTTTGTGTGAGTTCAGAGACTGCCTGCTAGAACCAAAAAGGGAGACCTCTTATTTCAGTAAGTTTCATCAGACAAGTGCTCCTTGAATGTGTGAGTCTCCCTTGGTGTGATCAAAATGAGTTTCCATATGTTAGAGTGTGTGTGGGTCTTGGTTTCTGTGAAAACACTTTGATTCTAGGTTTTTATGGGCTAGCAGTATGGGAAGGCTGGTCTTACCTAGCAGATCCTAACTGGTGATTATCATATTTGGATGACCAATTATTGATCTAAGGAAACTATTGGTAGGTTTATGCAGAGGTTGTTTCTCAGCCACAGCATA
>JBCJKH010033584.1:13890-37343 GCA_039877255.1 Loriculus beryllinus
CAGCATACCATATTCTTCACAATCAAGTGCTTGTATCAGTCTCTTAAACCTCACACAAATATCCTAACTTTTAATTTATTTGTTACTTTCACAACACTTTTGAAGTAAATACAAAAAGTTCATGAAAATCCTTACTTGCTAATAGCAAATAAGGATTGCCAGCCTGAAGAAATACGGGCTTAGAACATAGGGGTTCAGATGAACCCTTAGAAGTGAGTTCCATCCTGTCTCAGCCTGCATTTGCCTCCACGTCAAGTCATATGCAGAGAAGGTAAGGGAGCCCATTTTTCCCCTTTTTGAAGATGGGATCAATGTCCCCATCTATCATCACATTACTGAAAAACTAAAATCCATGCAGAATTAAAGAATGGCTCATAGAACAGGTCATGCTTCACTTGCTCAGCCAGTTTACTATCCTATTATTCTGACATCCGAATGTACTTACATAATATTTTTCCTTTTGAAAGACAGCGATTTACTGAACCCCATAAATACTGTGAGTATTTCTAGACTTAAGTGTAGCCATTAAAATTTCTTCAGTGAGTTAATGTTCCAGATGTAGTCTTAATGGTATTAAAGATAAATAGGTCAGAAAATGGATGCTGTGATCCCTTTAGTTTATATGACTAATTTTATACCCATCTACAATCCTGTTCTTCAGCATAGAAGGGCTGAGTTGACTGCAGTGGAACAGAATCAAGTCCTAAATCAGGAGTGACATGATACTGAAGTCAATAATGTAAATCAGAGTGCTCCAGCTGGCCAGCTGCCCTAAGTCCGTCTTTGAGGAAGTAGAGTGGCTATTACTCCAGTGCTATAAGCCCACTTGCAGAGCACAGCTGGTTGCTTAGAAGGTTTTACCACTATATGTAAGAGAAAGTGCCAGGCAATGCCTTTTCTGCCATTCTCACCTTCTCATGCTACAATTCTCATTCTCCTTCCTCTGATGCTCCCAGGTTCAAATGCTTCCCATGGTGACTTGGAACAGCTCATGGCTCCTTGAAATCACACATCTGCAAAGCAAATAAATTCTTAGGGCAGTGCAAAGTCTTCCCATTCTTGGCCAAAATCAAGCTTGGAGGTGACAGTTAGTCTTCCTAAGACCAGTGAAGAAAGAACAGGCTGAAATAAGCCGTAGCAATGTGTATTTCTGCTACTGAAAAAATGCACAAGGTAAAGGAAAGGCAAACAGTTTGGATTATTTTTCCAATAGCACTGCCTGTAACTGGGAGTCTCTCTAAGAGGAGAAAGCACCTTTTAAAAGAAGGTCCCATGCTCTCAGGCTGTTTGAGTGTTCTCTTTCATTACACAATATAAGATACTGCCTTTCAATCAGACTTAGCAAGTGAGAGCAGCAACACGTTAGCAGCCACCATATCAGTAAAACAAGAAGGCTGCGCCAGTGTTCCCCAGCCCATGTGTGCATATACCGTTCCCTGAACCCTTAGTTTAAAGTGACTGCTTCACTGACCCCCCCCCCACACCCCACAATGCAAGCTCCTCTTGGAAACGGATATGAGAACATTTCCCAGAGCTCCACTTAATGAGCTGTAAACATGGATTTTATTTACCAAAGCCCAACAGCCTAACCACAGCCTGGGCAATACAATCAACTCCCTTCTGCCTAGAGCCTTGGAGTTTACACTGTGCATAGGAAACAGTGTTTGGAAAGAGATGAACTCTTCTCCCTCTGCTCTCTCAGGTCTGTATCTTCCCCCTTTTCCACACAAGCCCAAGTAGACTTTTCCTCCCTAACCCCTAGCTAGTGGGTCTGCTGTGTGATTGCTGTTGTGATCCTTGTATTTTAGTAGTCCTTATACCTGAAGGACATTAATAAGAAAGATTTGTATTACTTGCATACTCTATCTGTGCCAGAAATAACCATTGGTGAGTGAGAAACACTACGAATTTTTGGATCAGTGGAATCACTTGTGGGTTTTGGTTCTCTGAGAACTCAGTTCTTGTCTCAGTTGCACCAGCTGTGATCAAGAGAATATGCACTGAACTTCGTGAGCCACTTTTTAGTCTGCTATAAATTATCCTCACTGACATGTTATTCTATGCCCACTAATGAGGTGGTAGAAAGACAAAGTCTCTGCAAATGAAAATTGAGTCAGGTCCTGAAGTTTTATTATGGATCATTCCGTATAGGCAAGCTTTGAAGCAGCAGTAAATCCACTGCATTGTGCTTTCATGAAAAGAACTGGTGGGAAAGCAATGACTGTGTCTCAGAGCACTGTCTCAGATACTTGTCTCATGACAGGTGGTATTGCTGTCTATACTGGTGGTGAAAGTGAGAACCTGAAAGTAAGTAAGGATGCCATACTCCTTGATTAGGTTGCTAATCCTTCTGAAAGTTGTTTACAACAGGTAGAATAGAAGGAAAGGGCTGGCAGAGGATCTTGAAGAAATCAGTTCACTTCTAAAAGTATGTAAGGCTAGTCAGTGCAGTAGTTTTGATAAAATTCATGCGTGTAAGTGCCAAAGACTTCTCAGAACTTTAACTCCAGCTTCTACAAGCATCTGTTGGAAAAAGTCAGAGACTCTTCGGCTGCTTTATATGGTTTATGGTGCATAACCTTTTAATATCTGTTATATATTCTACCAGAAGCATCAAGGTAGGAGAAAACCTATATATACTGGCATTGTGTTAGTGTAAGTCATGATGGAGTTAGTGATGCATATTTCATGTATCTGGACTTTAGCTCAAATCACATTTTCTTGTATAGGTGATGGTGCTTGACTGTCCATTGCTCTCGCTCTTGTCATCAGTTACAGTCACATCACTAAATGTCTTCAAAACAGTGCAGAAGCTATACTGATAACATATCCTTCAGCTTTTATGTCTTTCTCTACCTTAATATATGTATTCATGCCTTAGTTAAAACATCCTTTTGGATGAAAGTGTACAAATTTGTCATCTGATTTTTAGATACTGAAAGGTGTCTCATAGATGGAATTCAAATAGGCTTTCTCCTGAAATCTGAAGTAACCTAGCTCATACTAGATAAAATTCAAGATGCTTTTCTGCCTTCCACTTGTCTTGAAGCAGACAGGCCAAACTGAACCATGCTTATTTAATGCAATCACTGTATTAAGTTGCTTGAAAAGAAAGATTTTTCAGTGAAGCAATAATTCAGACAAAGTTTTGCAGCACTTTTAGCTAAGATCCTCCTAGGAGGAAAAAAATTACCAAACCATTGTTAGGTTGTAAAGAGTTCAATTTATGATTAGGATTAAGACAGAAATGACTTTTCAGTATAGTCTTACTTGGGATGTTTGCAGCTGCTGCTCACTTATTATCATTGAATCGTAGAGTCATAGAACAGTTTGGGTTGGAAGGGACCTTCAAAGCTCATCCAGTCCAACCCCCTGCAATGAGCAGGGGCATCTTCAGCAACACCAGGCTGCCCAGAACCATATCCAGCCTCACCTTGAATGTCTCCAGGGACGATGCATCCAGCACCTCTCTGGGCAACATCTGCCAGTGCTTTACCACACTCATTTGTAAAGAATTTCTTCCTCATGTCCAGCCTGAAGTTTGCCCTCTTTCTGTTTAAAACCATCACCCCTCATCCTATTGCAGCAGGCCTTGCCAAAAAGTCTCTCTCCATCTGTCTTATAGGCTCCTTTTCAGTACTGAAGGGGTGCAATAAGGCCTCCCAGAGCCTTCTCTTCTCCAGGCTGAACAACCCAACTCTCTCAGCCTTTCCTCATAGCAGAGGTGCTCCATCCCTCTGATCATTTCTGTGGCCCTCCTCTGGACCCTCTCCAAGAGGTCCATGGCTTTCCCATACTGTGGACCCCAGAGCTGGATGCAGTACTCCAGGTGGAGTCTCACCAAAGCAGAGGAGCAGAATCATCTCCCTCAGTGTGCTGGCCACACTCCTTTCAATGCAGCCCAAAATACAATTGGCCTTATGGGCTGCACATACTGCTCGCTCACATCCAAACTTTCACCCACCAGTACCCCCCTGTCCTTCTCCTCAGGAGTACTCTCAATTCCTTCATCCCCCAGCCTGTATTGATACTGGGGTTGCCCTGACACAACAGCAGGACCTTGCACTTGGCCTTGTTGAACCTCATGGAGGTCACACGGGCCCACCTCTGCAGCCTGTCCACATCCCTCTGGATGGGGCATTCCTTGGCTTTGTTTTAAAATCTGCAGCTGTCTCTGAACTGATAAGATTCTAATTGTCCAATTCTCATTTCTGTACGTTGCAGCAGCCTATGCTGCACTGATCTGCTCACAGTGGTTAGGAAAATATGTAATCCAGGTCCTGATACCAACTCTCAGCGGGATGTATAAGCACAGAGCTGAGTGAGGCTGGGAGTAAAACTTCCTTGTGTATGGAGCTTGGCTGTGTAGAGAAAAGGCACCCAAGGGAGGATGGAGAAGCAAAAGGGTATGGTGATAACCCCGAGTCAAAGAGTCTCAAAAATAACAAAGGTTTGCATTTCTTCCTTTTGAGTTTGGATTTGGCAAGCCTGATGTTTTAAGTAGTGTGGATCTGAGGAGATACAGGCCCAGCTCTAAGTTAGGCTATTACTCCTGCTCACAAACATGATACAAACAAGGATAACAACCTTCCACCTTTCATCTCTCTTGCCCCTTAAACTATTTTAGGCAAAATGGTCCAAATGAGGTTAAAAAAACATCAGTGTTGGCACCAACAACCATTGTGCTGCCGTCATGGTAAGCAGTCACTGTTGGAAGCAGAGGTGCAGAGAGACAGGTTGGGCAGCAAGGAAAACACCACTGGAAGCTTCATACCCTTATCTGTACTCTTGCTGGTTTGTTCAGATGCTTCCAGTTCCCCCAGAGTTAAAGAAGTTTACTGTTGCCAGGACTGAGTAATGCAGGATTTTCTTCCAGCTCAGGTATGTCGTTGAGGTGTGTTCTTCTCCATGTCATCCGAGCCAGTATGCAGCCCATAAACTTGCTCCTTTTCAGGAATGCTAAACGTAAGTTGTTATTCCTTGCTTGGGCAACTTTTTCTCGGAACAAAGAGATGGCTTTTTCCTAAGGGTTGATTTGGCTGCTCTGTGCCTAGCTGGAGATGCTTCTTTTCCCCCTTTCTCTCTCTGTGCCTTTTACCCTATGTTAACTTTTCTCTTGTGCATTTCACTAGTTTAGATTGCTCACGCTGTCTGGTTTGAACTCTGACAGCACAATCAGTGTATGTTTTTGAACACTCACCCTAACGCCTTTGCTTCGAGAAGGGGCTCTTACAAATCCCCATAGGAGTGCTGAACATACTGTAGTGTCACATCTCCTGTGGAGGTTATCCTCTGCCCAGCTATTCATTTGCACTTCAGCAAGAGCCTGGGCACAGTTTGCTTTTGCACTGGTGGTGTTGTCCATCTCTGTGTTGTAGGTTAGTTTCTCATCTCAGGGAGAAAGGAATGTTAAAATTCTGACTTCTGGTCTGTTTCTGAAGCCTAATGATGACTTCCCTTCTGTGGCTTCAGTGCAGCTTCCAACCAATATTGTTCATTCTTTGGGAGAAAGAAGGAAAAGGCTAACTCCAAGTTACACTAGCAGAAAATCTGCGCAAGGTGCTACCACAGTTTTCTAAATACACATTTGCCTCACTTTGGACAAGCATAAATGATTACACATGGTACAAGGCGAGGGAATGGAGCCTTCAATACATGCTGGAATAACTGAGATATAACTTAGCTACATGACTTCATCTGTTACATAAAGCCTCACAGAATTCATTGCTGCTAGTTTAGAAGTTCATAACTTGGGTGGTTGGGAAAGGTGGGGTGATCTAATATTGTGGTGAGGGCAGATTGAGCCCACTTGACCTAGATTGGTCCCTGAAAGCTGTAGCCCTCTCAAACAAGCCCAGCTCACTCTGCCTTCCCACAACTGGAGCTGTTCCCCAGCTAGTGGAAAGCGGATAAACTCTCCATGGTTACCGTGATCATTTAGTCCAAGTCAGCAGCTGGAATAAATGATCCCACCTAAACCCACAAAAACTTTCTATCATCCTGTTTTTCTCTTTTTCTTTAATATGTACTCTTCTCACCCAAAATCAACCCCAGTCTTCTCTCATTCTTCAAGGGAAAAGGAAAAAACTTTGGCAGAACTTGCTCTTAGCTTTTTTCTCTGCCTTCTGCTTGCACCAGATATACAAGGGGTTTGTATGGGAAGAGGAACAGGCAGCTCAGCTGCCTGCAGAGACAGAAAAGGACTCGGATTTTGCGAAAGGCTTTTAAAGTATGTGAAGGGAAGGAGGAGGAATGGAAACTTTTGGAGAGAAGACAAAATTGTCTGTTCTCCAAGACAGCAACAGTCTGATGAGGAGCTACCTTACACCCCATTTCTTTTTCCTGTATCTGTTTCTTTCTTAATGCTGCTGTCCTTTGTTAAGATTTGTCAGATTTGGTATAACTAACACGGTAGTGGTACCTAAATGCATTGTACCACACCAGCACTGTGTTCTCCCATTCAAATGCCCCTTTTCTTCCTCCCTCCAGCTCTGAGAAAAAATGTATAGCTCACAGCTAAATGATTCAAGCTTTTACATTGAAAGCAGCAAGATGAGAGCTGTCTTTAGAACAGGTATACAAGGGCTAAGCCATCTATTTTCCTTAAAAAGCCAATTTCATTGAATAGTGCACATAATGTTTGAGGGCCTGGTGGTTGTGTCATTTATATGCACGTGGATGATGGTGTTTTGCTAAAAATTGCAACAGTTACCTCCCTTTTCATCCAACATGTTCTTTGCTATTAGCGTGCTCCTACCTCCCATATGCTGGTAATACCATCTTCTTACTGTTTTTCGTGCATCAAATCCCTGTTCATTGATAAATACAAGAAAATCCACCCATTTAAAATCTTTTTTAAAGACTGAAAAGTGCTACAAATGCCCACGTACTGATAGTTTTGACCACAAAGGTGCCATCCCTGCTGTGTGAGAGTAAATCACATATTTGGGGTTCACACAATATTCTTTGACCTGGCTTGAAGACACTAAAATCTTGAATCAAGTATTTCAGAAGTGGAAATTCTAACACAGGCTCACACTTATTAGATGTCTGAAACAAATGTGCTTTAAAAGTAGGAGCAGAACTAGCCAGGCGTTTACAAGGATCCTACACCAAGGAAGGTTTTTCCCTGCATGTTATAAAAAGGGTGGGGTTTTCTTCTTTTTTGGGCTCAGTTTCTTACAGAAGCAAGGAGTCTGCAATCACACAGTGTTCTCCTGTCTATCTGCTCTTAACTTTTCAGTTCTTGGACAACTTCAGTGAAATTTGAACCAGTTTCAACAGATTTGATGAAAAGGAAGAGATCTCAATGATACTAGCTCTGCAATTCCTGTAAGAACAGGAAACAGAAAGAAACCACACTAATATTTCCATTTAGTGAAAAACTGTGGGGTGAGTTCAGCTTTATTAGACATGAAAAAATCCATAAAGAAAAGGCTTCATTAGTTCTGTTGCTCACAGAACTACCTGTTTATGTAGCAAGAACACCTTCTGACCTATTTAGAGTCATGATGTTCATAACTGGTGTGTGAGGCAAGGCTGTGACAATAAGTAATTTTTTATAACTGACAACATTTTTATAAATGACAGCAAAGTCATTTCATAACTTCCAGACTCCAAAAGTTCCTGATCTGCACTGAGAATATGGCATTTGCTTTCCAGCTGGGATGAGGTCAGATGGGAGGGAGCAGCCATCCCTTCAGCAGCTCTTCAGCTTCTGCTTTGCACTCAAAGTTGGGAGGTGAGTGGCAATGAAGGGCAATAACATCATGCATTAGATAGACCTCATCAAGGAGGAGTGCAGATGGTCTTCTCTTCCCCCTAGCAGCAGAGGAGCTAATTTGGTTTCTGAATCATAAATGCCTGGGTGGAAGGAGAGACTTCTTAGCACTGATTACGTAGCTGAGTCCATGAGCATTACTGGGAATTGCCTTCGAGGAGGGTCTGCCACCTCTATTCACAGGAAGGTCCCTCTTGCATGGGTGCGATGCCATTCGAGATGTCAGGATTGTTAGTAGAGACAAATGCAGTGCAGTTGATTGATTATAGATTATATGAAGGTAATACACCGTCTATGTCTTTTGCAGTCATCCGAATCAGCATATTTATCAACCTGGGACACGTGGCTTTCTTAGTCAGAAAAATTAGAGTTCTTTGAGGACTGAACTCTCTTTTGTCTTCACATTTGCTCCTTTAAAATGCTGGTATAGGGAGTTGGCAGGCAGACTCAGCAGGGGAAAGAAGGTTCATCTTAGTTTTCTATTTACTTCTTGTTTCTCTCTGCTAATGCACCATAAACCAAATCGAACATGTTCTTAGCTGCTTACAGTACAGAGAGGAGGTCCTTGGAGAGAGCAGTAAATTTGAGGCCAACTAACAGTGTCTTCTGATTAGGAAAATGTGTTTAAGCATCTTTTCAAGAAATGTAATTCTTAAGGTTGAGATACAGATATTTAAGTAGTGTATTGTTACAGAGTTGAGCATTAAGCATTACTGATGGTTTGGGAAATTCTACCCTAAATTGTTGAAAGAGAGGAAACAGGCAGTAGAAAAGAGATTTATGTGCAGAATTCATATATAAAGTCATTTCCTTCATTTTGATTAAATGGCCCAAACAAAATTTTGCTTAACATGACCACTTTTTTGCATAAGAGATCACTTTCAATTGACAGCCCTTGCAATTCAGTATCTAATAAATATCTTTTTATAGGACATTACTCTGGAAGGAGTAAGCTCCTGTTCAGAAGGGACTCTAAATTCCTTTCCAGCCATGCAGAGAGTCCAGGGAAATCAACATTTGCAGTGTATTTATTGCCTGACATTTCCAAGTCCAGTCCAAAACATGTTGTCACTTTATACTCTCTGTGAGGAAGTAGGAGAGGAGGTACTTGGGTTCTGACTCCAGCAAGTAGCAAAGCTGGAGTGAAATTCTTGATTCCTTTTTACAGTTTCCTGCTTTGGGTATAGCATCCTTCATAGCACAAAAAAAAAGAAGGCCAAAAGCTGCCATCTTCAGTACCATAGGGCTGTGTTGATTAATTTGTGTATTAAAAGGCAGGGCAAAGATTAGCTCAGCACTAGAAGTTCTGTTACCCAGGGGAAAGCAACTCAACAGAAGATGGTATTTGCATATTCACGCAAAATACAATAAAGAAAAAACATAGAAACCTAATGTCTCCTTATGCTTCATTTTTTTTTTTTTTCCCCATCAGGTGACAATTCTAGGTTGAATTACGCATCAGGAGACATTTCCAGGCTGGATGTGATTCTGGGCAGTCTGATCTACTTGAAAATGTCCCTGCTCATTGCAAGGGGTGGGATGAGCTTTGAAGGTCCCTTCCAACCCGAACCATTCTATGATTCTAGGGTCAGGCTGTTTCCTCCTGGGTTTACATTGTTTTGTCTTTCCTTCTAATTCCTATAAATTGTAGGGACAGTCTTTCATGCCTAATGAGCCAAACCTTTACCCTGTGTATAACCTTGAACCATTAGACTCTCTTTCTAAAGTACAGCCCATCACATAATTGTGGTGGAAGCCAAGAACCAGGGTGGATGTTTTCTCCTTTCTGGAATGAGACTGCTTTTGATTGATTCATCTGGGATCTCCCACATAGCCTTTTATTTTTCAGCCTCATTCCTTCTGACTGGATTTTGACCAGAGTTGAGCTAAGAGTTTTGAAGCATACAAGCAATTCTCTAAGTGAAATCAAGATCCATATAATTCGCAGTTTGATTTTTCTGTGTACCATGCCCTAAGGACTTCTTTTCCCCCCAGAAAAGGTCTTTCCCTTTTAATAGCATCTGGGTTTTCTAGATGAGTTTTCAAGCTGCACAGATCACATCAGAGTAAAGGCAACACTATTGCTTTGGTTCCTGAGGTGGAAAAGCTGTTTCCCTCCCCCCCCCCCCCCCACTTTCCTGACATATAAAAGGCACCTTCTTCCAAACTTTGTTTCTTAAAGAGGTAGGGATGAAATAAAAATGTACTAATCATGAGGCAGTTATTGCCACCAAGTATCTTATTGACTGTAAATATGTGTTAGGCCTTCTGCTGCTTTTCCCAGTAGGTAGATACATGGAAGCACTATAAAATGAGTGTCATTAGGTCTTCAAGAAAGATTAACTATGCGAAGAATGACTTGAATGTCCTAGCATATAGTAAATAACTAGTAAAGTGAGAGTCTGTAGGTAGTACCCAGTGTGCTTAGTTTTATGGTGGGTCAAAGCTGGACAATGTCACTCAGCTTTTCCCAGATTCATGATAAAATAACTTTGCTCCTCACAGACCTACACAGGAATGGGATTTCCTGATTCTCTGTGGGAAAACCTTCGAGGCTCCAGGATCTCTGCATGTTGTTCTGCACTCTCTAGCAATAGCAGATGGCTACTGTCTTCAGGCCATGCTGCCTCCTTCAGCCCTTACTGTAGCTCTCCCTGTAACAAAGTGCTGCGGCCAGTGTGGAAACCTGTGAGTATAAGGAGCTTTCCATGGGTGGGACAGGGAGAGAGAACAGCCTTTGTCCTCATTTCTCTCCTTCATTCCATCCATCTCCAGCAACAGGAGAAATTTAGGAAAATCTAGTGTAATATTCCATGTTGAGAGCACACTTGGACTCACAGGAATTCTATGGTAATGTCTTAATTGAGTTGGCACAGCTGTGCAGATCCATTCAGACAGAATTACTAGGATTGTTTCTTGTCTTAGTTTTAAGAAGGCCATTTTCCTGTGCCACGAGTCCTCTGCTCATCCTGAGAGTACTAATGACGACCTGCAGAAGTTGTCAGAAGATGTCCATTAACAATGCCATTTCTGTCTATGGTGTCCTACAAAATGCACTGGATTTAATTTATTTGGTTAGGACATCTGGGTTTTGTCTGCTATAACCAATTTCTTTGACTAACCACATCCGTCTAAGCAATGTGCACCGTATGTGCCTACAGCAATATCACCCTGGTTCTAAGATTTGCAGAAGTTTGTTCATTTATGAGCAAAAAACTGGTCAAAAATCTTTCATTAGCTTGTCTGTGGAAAGGCTTTTGCTTAGGTTACCTTGCTAGATACTCAGAGACTGTATGCCGGAAACTGGCTTTCAACATGAGCCAGACTTGTTCTTTGGCAGCCTTGCTTAATTACAGATCATTCCTAAAATTCCTTTTGTCCCCACTGAAGAATTCCTGTTTGAAGATAGCAGAGTAAGCTCTAGGAGGTTAAATGACTTTGTAAAGAGGTGTTCCTTTTGACTGGGAGTCTTGGCCTCAAATGATCCTACAGAGACCTCTGTTCCCAGGGCTGAGAATATTCCACTCGATTTCTTTTGCAGATTCCAGAAACTATAATTGATGTCTGATACTGTGTCAGACTACCCCAGGGACAAGCAGGTATTAATATATTTCCCCCTTGAAACAAACTGTCTTGAATGACAAAACTCTGCAGGATGTTTTCCAGTCCTTCCGTCTCTAGATTTTGGCATAGCACAGAGGCTGACCTATAACTCTTCTGAATACAGTCATACAGCCCTGGCACACAGCCAGAATTTATACACCAGTGAGTGGATTTCTTCATAAATAATATTTTGAAATGCTACCACCTTCTGGCAGTGAGGGGAGACAATATTCACACCGTTTCTTGGTGAAAACCATTACGGTGCCTTACATTATGAGAACTTTCTGAAGTTAAGTTTGAATTTTATATTCCATTTATTTGCTGCAGGAACTTTGCTTTCAAGAATGTATGAGAAGTATTTCCAATGCTTTCCTGCCAGGGAAAGTGTTGTATGCTTTCCCTGCTTCATTTTCCATCTTAGACATGTGTTTTATGATGTGCCCTCAGTCTTCACTACTGTCACTGGTGTAGAATTTTTATAAATATAAGGTGAACTAAGCATTAACAGGATATGATCTTGTTAATTATATTCACCTTTTTAAGCTAATAGTTTAGGAATCATTAGTTTACATGCTGATAGCTTCCTTGAAATGGATTCCCAGTGTTTGATTACAGAAACTGAGTCAAGGATGTTGCATTTGTTTACAGTGATGAAGGAAATGGGGTTGATGTTCCCCCCGTGCAAAGACTCCACCCCATCCACTGGCCTCCTGAAAGGTTTCTCTGTTCTATAGGCAGTTGTAGGGGCTTTGAGGCAGACGTCAAGAGATTGTCTCATCTGCTCTCTCCCTCCCACAAAGGCCTGTAAGGACCAGATGTGCCCTCTGAGCAGTCATGACAGAGCTGGATTCTCTGGATACAGCGGAAGAAATTCTTTCCCCTTGGTCATTTATTCCTACATACAAGGAATTAGATTACCATCTCTATATATAATCCATTTCCAAACAACTTGTTTTAGATTTCTTATGCTAAGCAAGAAGGCAGACACTGCAAAACTCTATAGACTTCATATGTAGAAGTTACATGGCTCTGCTCAAAAGGCTACAAAATTGGGTGTCACCTGAATTTCTAAGAAGGTGCTTGGAATACAGAAGCAGCCATATGAAATGGGCATTGCAAAGCTGAAAGTGGAATTCGGTGTGCTGACTGTGGTCTGCCTGCAATGGCTGTCATTCTCACTGTAGTATAGCCTGATAGTGCAGTAATTTAGCTGCTATAAACATTGGTAACTTGTTTATTTCCTTTTATGTAATGATGAATATAACAGTGTCTTCATCAGCTTAAATATACTTAGATATTTGCATTAACTTTCAATGCTGCTTTACATATAAAGATATGTATAATATTTACTCAGAGAGAAACTGAATGCTGATATTTTGATGTAGTGCTTATGCTGTGTTCTTATGAAAGGTGCAGGTCCCTATAGAGGCAGTTACAAACTACGGAAGAAGATGCACTCTAGGAAGCTAATTATCCTTATTCCTATCTGACAGTGATTAACTTATAGTTGAACAGATGCTACCCAACATTAAACTGTGATAAATTCTATTTTGATTTGATAGGCTGTGTGAAGGAAACAGAAAGCAAGCATAATAAAAGAGGAATTCAAAGTCTTTTGAAATCTAGTGGGTGTGAATCTGAGAGTGACAAGAAGAGAGTTGACATGAGAAGGTAGCCCAGAAGCATGGATCCTCGAACAGAGCTAGCTACCTCAGTGGCAAAATGGCTTGTCCCTGTCCTATGCACTGAGACTTTATCAACTTCCTGCAGTCTTCCTTTTGTGAATTTTAAATGTCATGGTGTACGAGTGCCACAGTTGTGTTAACAGGACCGAGAAAGAATTATTGCCTTTAGGTCTTCCATATCTTAGACCAATTCCCTCTTAACTTTCCAAGTCCATAAGGACTGGGATATAGTATTTCTCTGCTTTACAGTTCCTGCTTTTTCTTTCTTTCTTAGTGGAGGACACAACTAAGTACAAAACCCCTGCTGTATTAGTGACCCTTTGATTCTGGGTTTGCATCCTCTGTGCTTTCTTACACAGATCTATGGCTCAACTTCACAACATTACTTAAATAATTTTTGCCTATGATTTCAAATTTCAGGAAGGAATGTTCCTGATGTCCCACCAAGTCTATCCATTTATAGACTGAGGGAAGGCGTACAAGCATGCCGTGGGAAGGGGCATGTGTTGTCCTCAACTGGTTGTTGGTGATTTCAGTAGACTTTTGTTTGGGAAAGGGAGAAGTAAGAGCTATTTAAGTTCTTAGACTGTGATCCATTACAGTTACCTAACTATATCAAGTCACCTGGGATTTTTGGTTGGATTATGTCAAGGTAATGAATTGTATGTTGAAATGCCTGACTAACCTGGACCTGCAGGAACAGTGGCTTATCATGTAAATTAAAATAAGCAATTTAAATAAGATACATGGGACTGCAATTCATGAAGTCATTATCAGCAATCAGAGGAAGTTCTTTTGAACACTTGCTGTTACTTGCTAGTGATTACTGATACAGGTTGGAAAAGCAGATGCTTCATGTTTTGATGATGCAACTGTCCCAGTCTGCCAGTCAGTGTGGCTAAGAAAGGAAATGGAGCAGTTAGGTTTTTAGGAAAATAAGGTAGCATGAGAGGGGTCAATATCTCCGTAACCCTGACAACAGCAAAAGCTGTTCTGGGTTATAGAGAGCATGTGCAGTCAAATTTGAAATGTCACTGAAAAGCTGCTTGCTGACTTCAGTATGATTTTGTCTCAAGCTAAAGCTCCCAAGTGGTCACTCTTCTCACTTGCTTTTGTTGACATCTGCTTTGAGACACAGTGGAGACAAAGCCTGTTTGATGTGCTCTAAGTCCAGACCTCCTTAGAAAATGGGACTGCATCTCTGTGAGTTACTGAGAAGAAAGAACCGGGCAAATGCAGTGCAAGATGGCTCTTAATGTACTGTTCTTGGATAAGTGTGTTGTTATTACATGGAGTAATGTGCGCTGCTCCTGGGCAACTGTCTTAAATAGAACAAAGATCCAAAATGTCATATACAATCTATCTGTTACGTAAATCAGCTCAGCTACTGCGAGAAAAGTTGTAGCTCTGACATGGGGACAGGTGGATGAGGGGACTGTTACCCTTGGGGACTTCCTCTGGCAGAGAGAGAAAAGAGGGGGCAGGTCACTGGTTGCATGAACCTCATGGAGAGTCCAACTGTGAGATGGGGAAATACAACATGCCTTGAAACCAGTATATATATTGTGATTTATTTATTTCATTCTTTTTAGTGTCCGGCAGAGTTATGAATTTTAGTTCCAAGGCTTGTATTTTAGAACTGGTTTTAAGAGCCCTCATAGGGGATGAGAGGTCAGAGATGAAGTTGTTGCTTGTGAATTACATTCTCCCATGGGTATCTGGGCTTTTCTTTATGTTAAGAATCTGAGTGAGCTCATTTTGAGAAGTGGTTGTTTAGTTGCTAAGAGAGCATTTAATGCACTGGGTATAAAATACTACACACAGAATACGTGTCCAAGATCCAGAGAATTTAATGATGTTGCCATGGGGCATTTAGTGTGGTGGTTTCCTGCTATCATTTCTGAGATCAGCAAGACCAGGGGGTATGTTTGAGAGTTCAGTGGAAAAGCTCCTTTTAGAATATCCTGAAACTGTTTAATGATTGTCATATAGGTTATAGCCTGAGGGTCACTCCTGATTTTTATATTAAAACTGGCCTGTTAGCATTGTGTTGGTTTATACAAGCAAAGCAGCCAGGAGACAGGGGAGTAAGTGGCAGTTCAGTGTTAAAGGGAAAACTGAAATATAATTGTAAAAATTCCCAACAAAGACATTCACCCATAACTCCCTCCTCCTTTTTTAATAAAACCTTGCCTCTGCCCCTGGGATAAAGGGAGGCTTATTCTTCTTTTGATAAATTGCTTTTTAGGGTTCGTCCATATGTGAGATTGCATTATTGAGCCAGCATACCAGTTGCTAGCATTACCCTACTTCATCACTGCCTGCAATTATCAGCAAATATCACGAAAAGCAACAGCCCAGAGAAGCTCATAAAAGGGCCAAGAACAATAAGGGAGAAAGCTGAAGAAAATGAATAAATGAAGGCAAAAACTTACATTTAATATCAATTTCCTAGTGGACTTGGTCTTTCTTATCCATTGTTTCTATAGCTTTTCTTTCAGTTTGCACTAAATATAGATTTTACCATTGCCCAGCATAGAGAAGCAGGGCACAAAGCAGAAAGTGACAAGACACCCTCCATGCTGTTATTCAGTGGATTGGTCCATGAGCATGTACACAGACCTAGTTTGCTTAGTTATATTTGTTTCCCACTTCACCAAACTGTGGGATGGACAGTCACTGCCTTGCTGAGCGTTACTGAAGTCTCACAGATATGCTTGACAGGCCACACAGCGTGCACTTTAATATTTCCTGGGAACAATAGAGAAGAGAGTTTTGTGGCAGGAGGTGTGTGAGTGGGAATATCCCCTCCATGCAGGCAGGGAAGTTGCGTGCCTGCACTGCTTCACCTACGTGCTTTGGGTAAGATTCGCTACTTTGGGACAGGTACACCAGTAGCTGTTTGAACTGATTTTCTGATACAGGAAGGCAACATAATCACTGTTGATATGTTCCATGTGCAGTGATTTGATGTACAGCTGACGCCATTTTCCTTTTCAGTGTGAAAGGCATATTGCGCAATGAAAGGCAGAAGTATTTGGTACTTGCAGCTCAGAAACCACCCATGTGCTGCACTGCATCTCCAGAGCATGAGACGCAGGTCAAGGGAGGGGGTTCTCCCCTTCTACCCTGCCCTGGTGAGACCCTCCCTGCAGTTCTGCATCCAGCTCTGGGGCAACAACACAACAGGGATGTGGAGCTGTTGGAGCGAGTCCAGAGGAGGCCATGGAGATGCTGCAAGGGCTGGAGCAGCTCTGCTCTGGAGCCAGGCTGAGAGAGCTGGGCTGGGTCAGCCTGGAGAAGAGAAGGTTCCTGAAGGGGAGAACTTAGAGCACCTCCTAAAACTGAAGCAAAGCTTTCCTACTCAGGTACCTGGGACTGTGGCTCTGGGTTTTGTTATCCCTGACAGTAAATGCAGCCCTGGGAAATCTGTGGTATGTCTGTGTTACAAAGTGGGACCACACAACTCTTCAGTGAGTCCCTTTAAATGGTTTTCACACCATCTTGAACTTATCTCTCTTATGGATGCAATTGGCAGAGGCCAGAGAGGACGCTTGAATATAAATTTCCCTTTTCCAAAGCATGCGCCTGGTGCTGGGTGATGGCTGGGGGAGGTTTTGCTCTTTGGTTTCAGTAAAAAAACCTTTGAAGCATCTTAATTTCAGAAGAAACTCTACAGTTGAAATGAGTGATTTGATTTTCTTCCCCCCATGAAATGGATTTTTCCCTCCTCCTTCTGCTCTGCCAGAGCACAACACACTGAAGGAATTAACCTAATGAGCCTCCAGAGCTCAGTGCAACCTTCTCCATTTCTCTCCCTGGGTTGTTTTTCCTCTCTCTGGTTCTGCCTCTTCAGCCCTGCTGCCCCGTGAAGCTCCTTCCCTGTGCATCAGTTCTTTCTGCTCTCACACCATCAGTTGTCTTCTGAAACAAGGGGGGCACAAAATCACAAAATGGAATATATAAATATTCCAATATTTATATATTCAACATTTATATGTTGAATAATTTTATTATTCAATTAAATTTCCAATATTTATATATGCAGCAATAAATATATAAATATAATTCCCATCCATGACCACCACCACACACAGTTGCATGAGCCCACATAGGCAGCAGGCCCTTCCCGTGGCTGGAAAGCCCAGAACAGGTAGGAGCAAGTAGCACTGATTTCATCCAGCTTAAGAGAGACCAGGCAAGAGCCAGGGTGGGGTGACCCAAAACGAGTGGGAATTGCACAGTGCTCAAAGGAGGAAGACTTCTGGATGCTGTTGGGATCTCTCTGCTCTTGTGATGCTCACCAGGCTGGTGGAATGAGAAGTGAGCATCCGCGATGTAGCTGGAGCGAGTGGGAGAGAGATGCTGGTGGTTGTGTTGTTCGTCATTGCAGCGCCCTCGCAGCAAGTCTCCAGGGACGGCAGCTTTGAGAATGCTTTCCCGAGGGGTAGGGAGGCCCCTTGCCCACCCACCTCTCCACACATCAGCCAGGAGGGTTTCCGTGTGTTCCTTGCCACCTTCCCTGCTTCCCCAGGAGACTGCAGAACCCTGTGTTGAGCGACCCATTTGGAAGGAAACTGCCCTGAACAACTCCTGAACTAGGCAGGAGATAAATCATTTACAATTCAAATAAGTAAAGCGGTTCTGGGATGGAGCCATCCAGAGTTGTGTTCCGTGTTATCAGTTTCAGAGTGAGTCATTTTGTTTATGTACCCAAGCAGTTTCTCTTATAAAATGTGCATGAGCACTTGATGTAAGCAGGACAAGAAGCAGAATCTTCTTCTTTTACTATTGCAGTTATCCCTGTGCTGCAACCACAAAAGCTTTGCTCTTGCCCTAAAACCAGTGCTTGTTTCCCTCTATTTACAGACAAAGTCTATTAAACACCCCGAGGGTTGTCATTGGCAACACTATTGCATCTTGCCACTGTATTTTCACTTGATGTTGCTAAGAACTCCATCATAGTGCAAGTGTAAAACCTTTATATCAAAATAAACCCTGTCCTCTTGTAGCCACTAAGAGCTTGTGGGGATGACCAGGAGGAGCATAACATGCTAATACCCCTCAAAACCCAATATCCATCCCAGCTGGCGATTCAGAAGAGGTCAGCCATGAGCTTTGGCTCTCACCAACACTGGAAGGGTATCCAAGCCATTGGGGTATTGCAATCTTGATGGTGAGATAATGGAGCTTTCTGGTAGGTGCAACTGTCCACCTCCTCCTCAGGAGTTTTCCATCACCCTGGTGAGGTGGATGTGGTGTTTCTGCATGAGCTTTGTCAATAGGAACATCTGGGAATATGTGTTTAAGTCCTAGATGTGAGGACTTTGGTAGTGATGTCTTCACAGAGGAGTAGTAAAGTGAAATCTCAGAGCATCTTTGGACCTTTGGAATCTTCAGCCAGAGCAGTAGCAACGGCATCCCTTTAAGAGGACACATCTGGCTAACATCATCTGCAGCTTCCTCTGCAACAAGATTTAAAATAGGAGACCTCCGCTTCAGAGAAGCAGCTTTGTTTAGCACTAAAGCTGATTAATGCCTGGAAGGGATAAAGAAAACCAAGTCCTCTGTTGATCTCATGGGGTATGACCTGCTGTGGCAGAGATATGGATGCTTTTACCTTCCGTTACTCTCATCATGCTTTTTTTTCTCAGGCAGAAACCAAAGAGCTTCAGACTATGAGGGACCATAGTGTGTTGCTCTTGCCTGATTTGAAGGTAAGCATCATCCAGATGGGTGATAGTAGCTACAACACAGAGCATCAACTGCTCAGCTGGAGAGCAAGTGAGGACAAGAACTCTAAATGATCCTGTTTCTGCTGCACGTGAGTGCTGTCTGCTTTCATCCCTTCCTCCCTGGCACGCAAGGGAGATGGGATGTGTTTTGTGTGACTTGGTGTGGTCAAGAGATAAATAGGGCAATGTTGAATGTACAATTTCCTTCAACTGGCATCACCTCCAAAAGCTGAACCTCTCTTTCTGAGGCATCTCTGCTCCTTCACTGGACAAGGGAGAAGAAACCAGCATCTGTGGAAATGAATGAATCCTATTTCTTACCCAGCTATTCTGGGATCAGATGTGTGGAAACGCCAACTTCCCCCACTTAGCTCATGGGAGAGCCCAGAGGACGGCTGACTTTCAGATGCCTGAGGTCAGTCATGGTGAATCCCCACAGGCAGGATGTATGGAATGCTTTCAGTGGTATTTACTGCATGTTTTATTACATTTTTTATTTAGGCGCGGGCTCTGGGTGTAAGTAACCTCGAAAAGCTCCTTGCAGTGTTCAGCAAGTGCTGGTTGACTTGAGGAAACCATCGGCTGCTTTCCCTGGCTGGAGGGTTGTGGTGCGGGTCTGGAGGTGAAGTCCCTTGGAGCTCTTTCAGGGCAAGAGGATGCACTAATTCACTGCAGCTCAGTGTACATCCATGATGGAAACTTTAGTAGCTGTGTGTGAGAGGGTGAAATAGTCCCAAAAGGATGAAGAAATAACCCCCATCCTGAGATTCCTCTGGGAGCTCAGCTCCAGCAGGACTCATAAAATCACCACTGGAGCCCTTGGCAGAGGGTTAATTGTTTTCTTGCCTATTAGAACCACTTGTGTAATTGCTCCAGCACCATTAGCAGGGTTAATGAATTACTCTCCCAAACGGCATCTCCTTTTTATCCCTTGGGTTTCATCTAGACACAGTCGCTTGGAGACTTTGACTTCACATGGAGTCAAAAATCACTGCTTGTCAGTTGATTCCTGTCTCCTGGAACATTGGGAGGGAACCCACCTGGGCGTGTTGAGATGCCAGAAGAGCTTGCCCTGTTGCCTTGGGAGAGCTCCAGTTTTTGTGAACTGATTTGTTTCCCTTTTTCCCAGAAAATCATCCCAGATTTCATATAATTTCCAGGAAGACGAAGCACACAGAGGAAAACAGCGTTCCCACAGCCGAGTTCCCTCTTGGTACAGGATTGTTGCTTCCCAGAATTGCTTCTCCCTGGGTGAGAGCCAAGCCAGGGCTGTTCTTCACTTGCTGATTAATTAGCTCTTGAGTTCCTCTAGTACAAGTGTAGGGCTACATAAATTAATGATAGTAATCTCTACAAGTAGCTCTGTAAGGAACAGAGCTTTGTACAGCTCCTGCCTCACAGCAGTTTCCCCACCTTCCCTTTAGACTTGTACATCTCTTCTCCTTGTTTTTTGCCCTTTTTTACCCTGGTTTTAGCTCCTTGCTATCTATGTGTGGGTTAGGATCTCCAGCCAAATACCCCATGGCAAGGAGGATGGGAATCAGTGGGTTGGGTGACTCAGACCCAGGTCCGCTGAGCCTCCAACATGTGCCTTTGTGACAAGGAAAGATGCTACTTCTGGTTTTCCACTACAGCCCCCAGTGATGCTCTAACAACCAAGCCTGGCTTCTTGGCAGGTTTCAGCTGATGATCACAGCCCAATACACCTGCAGAAGAGAAGAGGTGCCATTGAGCAGCTCTAGAAGAGCCTGCAAAGAATCAGCCTTCCTTCAGCCCGTTACTCCATGGGGAGCAGCAACACATATTCAGTGGGACATGGAAGGCAACACAGAAAGAGCCATAAATGTCTCCAGGAAGAATCTCACTGATGGAAACTGTGAAGCTGGAGAGGATCCAAGGCCTGGAGAGCCTCCTCCAGAGCCACCACCCCTCGAGACCTTCACTGACTCCCTCCAGCTCATGACTACAGTGGAAGAAACCCACAATGTGATAGTGTTTGGGGCATTAGGAAGGTACCCAAGCGCTGGAATCTTTGTGGGGAGCAGGAGATGCTGGGGGGGACATGGGGCAGGCTGTGCACACTGCCACACTACTTACTGGAGGAACCTAATCTCATTATGGTATTTTCCATAACATTACAACATGGACACAATTATGCCACGATTTTCCGTTAGCCAGGCTGTAACTGGACACTCGCTGGGGGAAGCAGTGTCAGGTTCCCTGAAGGAAAGTTACACCTTGTTCTCCCCCCCCAAAATCCCTTGTTTCTAGTTGTTCCCACTAACTCCATCCTGGTTCCATTTCCTGGTGTCTCCTCCCTTGCTCAGTCCTTAGTTGCCATAAAATGTCTTTGTTTCTGAAATCAGCATGGCTTAATCCAGCGACTGTAGCCAGCATTCCCCATGGTTGTCATTGCCTTTGCACTGACTGCCTGTGACTGTCCTGGGACTCATGCTGGGCTGCACTGACCCACCAGTGTTATGGATCTATCTCTGTATGTATGGACTGGGATGGGTTGTACAAGGCTGAATGTTTTCTAGGCAAACCCCCTCCCTAAAGCACAAGAACTGGTGCTATTTCACCTCCTGAATCCTTGCCATGCATCTACCCCCTCCCCTCCGCCCCGTGCCATCAGCCCGAGCAGCCAAGTCCTTTCCAGCATGGCTCTTGGAGAGGATCAAGGAAAGCTTACCCAATGCCAAGGAACTGCAGCCAAGGGCTTTGAAGCTCGCTGAGGTCCAGTGGCACGGAGCAGAGCCTTGCAGCACGGAGGGCTGTTGTAATTGCAAACAGCATTCCTGGCTTCACTCATCGTGCCTGCATGCGCTGAGCCACCGCCACATCCAAACCTGCCCTGAGCAAGCCAGAGCTGCTCCCAGGGAATGGAGAAGCAGCTTCCACAGGATTCCAGAACCATCAGGGTTGGAAGTGAGCTCTGGAGATCATCATGTTCAACCCCTGCCATGGCAGGGCCACCCAGAGCAGGGCACACAGGTACATGTTTATGGTGGGCTTCAATGTCTCCAGAGAGGGAGACTCAACAGCCCCCCTGGGCAGCCTGTGCCAGGGCTCTGACAACCTCAATATAAAGAAGTTCTACCTCATGTTGAAGTGAAACTTGCTGTGTGTTAGTTCATGGCCATTGCTCCTTGTCCTGTCACTGGGCACCACTAGAGAGAGTCTGGCCTCATCCTCCTGGCACCACTTTTGAGATATTGATCTGTATTGATGGGATCCCCTCAGGCTGCTCTTCTCTGACCAACCAGGCCCAGCTCCCGCAATCTCTGCCCATGAGAGATGCTGCAGACCCCTGAGCATCTTTGTGGCCTCTGCTGGACCCTCTCCAGCAACAACTTGTCTTTCTTGTACTAAGAAGCCCAGAACTGTACACAAAGGGCCTAAAACTGGACATCTCTTCCTCTGCTGTGTGTTGGGAACATGGCTCTGAACGATTTGATTTGTAGTTCTAGGGCTGCAACACAATTTGCATTCACCATATGCCCCAAATCCATCAGCCATACCACGGTACAACACCCAGATTCATTAAAAATAACTTCTTGCACCAGTTATTTTTACCTTATTAGGTGCACAATAACTGAACAACATTTAAACTAAAGGCACCACTCACAAGCAGGGCTGGCACAACCTGTGTCACCTTAGGCGTGCCCTAACCAAGCCCAGAGGGTGACACAATTGTGACCTCCCCCGAGGGTGTACCCCAGGCAGGGGATGGAAACACTCCCATGCTCACCAGGAACAGAAGCAGAAGGGAGGGAGTGAAGCAGCAGTGAAGCATCTCCTGCACTTAGCAGTCAATCATGCACAACCCATTGAGCAGCTCAGCCCCGTCACCTCCCCAACAGCTGCTCCTTTCGGTTCCAGATGCAGCTGCAGCAAGCCCAAGCCCAAACCCAAGCCCAAGCCAGGTCCCGCAGCCGTTGCCACCAGTCCGTGTGTTTGCTTTTTCTAGCCAGCAGTGAAATGAGGCAGCTTTAGTTTTTAAACCCCTTAATTAGGGGTGTGCAGCCGTCTTCATTTCTCAATTACACCATTGACACATCTGATGCAACACATTTATAAACACACATTTGCACTGAGATCGCTTTGAATCAAACTCCCATCTTTCCCACAGTGCCAGCGGGCAGAAGGCACATCCTGGCATTACAGATGCTTCAATAGGACACACTCGTGGCTTGGAAATGGGATTTTCATTAAATAATCACCTGCTTCTAGGAGGATTTAAGCACAAGGTGACTACAGCACTGAGAAACCACTCGCAGTCTGCTTGAAGCTGCAGCTACTAGAAGTTTGCATCTAAAATGTTACTATTTCAGGCAGTATTCTTAATAAGGACCAGAGGAGGCCACGGAGATGCTGCGAGGGCTGGAGCAGCTCTGCTCTGAAGCCAGGCTGAGAGAACTGGGCTGGGTCAGTCTGGAGAAGGCTCCTCAAGGGGAGACCTGAGAGCAGCTCCAGTGCCTAAAGGGGCTGCAGGAAACCTGGAGTGGGGCTTTGGACAAGGGCCTGTAGGGCCAGGCCAAGGTGAATGGCTTTAACCTGGAAGAGGGGAGGTTGAGCTGAGCTCTTAGGCAGAAGCTCTTCCCTGGGAGGGTGCTGAGGCGCTGGCACAGGGTGCCCAGAGAAGCTGTG
>JBCJKH010033588.1:0-12046 GCA_039877255.1 Loriculus beryllinus
GGGTTTTTTTTTTTTTTTTTTTGGTTGGTTGGTTTGAGGTTTTGTTGGGGTTTTTTTATTGTTTAGGGTTGGGGTTTTTTTGTTTTATTTTTGTGTTTTTTGTTTTGTTTTGGGGGGGTGGGTCCTGTTACTGGTATGTATTGTAATGTTAGACACCAAATTCAGGAGAAAATCACAGCTTTGGTAACTCTGGTGCTCCAAGCTTCTCCTAGAAGTAGAAAATTGACATCAGAATTGCCATGCTTGAAGAAAACATACAGGAATAAATCCATTAAGGCCAGGTGGGTTTTATTGGTGTTGAGTTTAACAAATATTTGGAGTAATGCAAAGCTGATGTATAATGTAATACTTAAACAAGAAACTGGAGCAAGTTTATAGAAGCTTTTCTGCTGTGGTATCAACTGGGATTCCAGTCTGACTCGTTCAGGAAGTGCAGAAAATGTTAATGAATATGTAACACATAAGCTCATATTTCATATATTCAAAATAGTCTGTGAATGCAGAGAGTGTTTTGCTACCGAATAGGTAGGCAGGAGAGCCTACATGAGGCAATGACAGCACTTGGAGGCCTGAGGTGTAACAGTTTAAGCCCTTTTGAAAAAAAAGGGAAAGATATTTAATGGTTTCTATTTGCAAGGCTACAATGAGCAGCATAAAATGTTGCAAACTGAAATCCCTTACTGCATTCTGAGGAACTGTTGGTTGTGTAGTAGCAGTACAGAGATACTTGTGGCTGTGTATGGGAGAGGCATCTGCATCCTCACTGCTTCAGCAGGGCCCCAACACCTCAGAGCGGAGGTTGGCCACTGTTTTGCTGGGGTCCCAGAGGGGCTATCAGCATAACGAGAATCTGTTTGCAGTAATCGGTGGCAGCCTTGACAGAATGTTCCAAACCATCTGCTCAAGGGGATGGCGTTAACTCTATCAAATCCTCATATTTTAGGAATGCTGATCTCTGGACCCAGGAGGATTGGTGACAGGGAGTTCTTGCCAAGCCTGCATTAGGCTGCCTTCATCTCATCACCAAATACACTAGTTCTCCCTAGACAAAATGCGAAATTTGTGTGAAATTAAAGAAACAGAAGTATGGAATGGAGGAATAACACACAGAAACTTTCCCACTTTCTGTCAGTGGTTCAGATCTCTTTTTTTAGTTATAATAAGAATATTTTCCTCATCATGCAAGTGTACTTTTAATGAAAAATGAATTATCATTCACTGCAGAGATATAGAGAACATGGTTTTACCTCTTTTAAATTAATAGAGTGATTGAAATATACATCTAGGCCTTTTGGTAACTGTGTTGAATCTCTTGAGTTTAGAATTTTCTGGCTTTGGGAAAATTGTCTCATTTTTAGCAAATACTGATTTGGTTAACTGCTTGGCACAGAAAATGCTGATAATTTTAACATCATATTAAGAAAGAGCTAATATTTTGCCCTGAGTGTTAAGGGCACAGGAACATTATTTTGCATACCTCCTTAAACCTTGCACTCACGTTTCTTTCATTCAAAGTATTCTGAACAGTATAGAGAAGGGATTGTGCGTGCGAGGTTACTCACAAGGGTTAGGTTTAGCCTAGTGATACTAATGTCCCTCGGCTTCTTGTGTTGCCAGTGGCAAGAGAGGAAGGGGAGAGAGGTTCCTCGAGGACATCCCTAGAAGAGTGCATCTTTTGCCTTTTCCCACAGCATGAGTTAGGGAGATCAGCTCATCAGACCTTTGTGAATACCTTCCTCCTCTTAATGCATGAGTCATCCCCCTGACATCTGTAAAAGTACTCTTCTCATCATCTCTGTAGTATTAGAGGAAAATATTGTGCTTGGTTATGTGGCAAGGTTGGGTGGGGGAATGCAGCCCCTGTGAAAACGGGCTAGGAGCTAACCTTATGTGACATAGAGCTAGCTCCAAAAACAGGCCCACTGCTCATCAGGGATGTTGGTGGTGCCTCTGTGAAAACACATTTTAGAAGGGGTAACAAACAGCTCAACAGCTGAAAGAGAGAGGAGTGTGGGGAGGGGAGGCAGACAGCCAAATTTAACCCTCTGTACAAATGTAAAGTATCTCTTAATGTGATGGGGTCAGACCAGAGCTCCATATAGCCCAGCATCATGTTCTCATTGGCACTTGGTAGCATACAGGAAGAGAATGTAGCAACTAGGTAAGGTATATATGACTCTTTCCATGATGTTCTTTGAGTGACACAAGGCTCAAGCAATGTATCCAGACTGTTGTATTTGAAATAGTAGGAACCTTTCCTCCATGGATGCATTCAGTCACTTTTTCCTTTTGAAAATCAGAACTTATATGTGATGATTACTTATGTAATTTAACTACATTGATAACATGTCCTTTGTGTGTTTAAAAACTGCTACCTGATATTTTTGTTAAAGTCAACTTTGCTCTTTTGGGTTGAGAGAAACAGTGGCTAATAGTTCCATCCTTTCTGAGATTCATGACCATACCAGTCTCAGCAAGACAAAGATGTTCCAGACAGAACTTTATACGTATGTTGATCTGCATTGCTTTTCTCTATGCAATATTTTCTGAGAAGGGTGGTCAAGCTGTAGATACATATTGGTTTTATGTGGTAGCAGAATTATATTTTCTCATATTCTGAGCATGCTAGTAATTCCAATATTATTCGCCTTTTTACTGCTAGTTGAGCTCTGAGTTGAAAAATAGGGTACAATTCAGTAATTTTGTGTTTGAGTTTCTTCAGAGTACTTGGGAGAACTCTGTAGTTTTAGAAACTTGTCATATTCATTTTAGAAGTTTCTTCTAAAATTAATTCTTCCAACACTACCTCTGGCTATAAGTTTAAAAGCAGCTAATACTGGAGATTGTGTTGTCTTAATAGACAAGTCTTCCAAAGGCAGTACTTTCTTATTTTTTCATAGGATCTGAATACTGGAAAACAGAGTTGTTCTCATTCATTTATTCTGAGAATTTAACAGCTCCATCCATAGGTTTCTCCAGCCTAGAGAAAATTCAAACTTTGAAATGGCTACTCTTTTAAGTTCTGAAAATATTGCGTGGAGAATTTCAAAATTATTTTAGCTTCAGTTTCCTTTAAACCCTGTAAGATTTTTCTTTAAGATACAGCCTTATGACAGCTGTAGACAGAGTTTCACATTTCAGGATGAAAGTTCCAACTATCACTAAATAGCTCAATGCACATAGTGATGACTTGAAGGAGAAGCTCAACAGTTGGAGTTGCTTCAAATAGCCATTAGGTGCCAAGATGCCTTTATAGTTACTTTGAATCTTAAAAGAAATTTCAGCAGTTCTGAGCACTATAGTATAATCCAGAATACAGTACATGAAAATGCGTAAATGGGGATATTGCAAACATAATAAATAACTAAAGTTTTATCCTTGGTGCCACTTCAGTTACTTTTGGATTCCCTTTGGTTCAAACCTCGAAGACTTACCAGTTCTGTTCATTAACATGACCGTAGTGTAGATCTAAAAAATACTGCTCTTTGTTCTTTCCAATTTTCTTGAGAAGTGTTAATCTGAAAATCTTCTCATGGGGTATATTTAGCAGGTCTTTTATCTGCATAGAGACAGAGGATAGGGGAAGTGGTGACACCTAGGAAAAAAGTAGGTGAACTTTGCATTGTACTACCAGAATTCTGTGATACTTATGTGCTAAACACCGCTTGTGGTATGTAAGTTGTCATCCCAGCATATTGCAATCAAGTATGTCAGAATAAGACATGTTATTATCTTCTGAGCATGTGTTTTTCTGCTGATCTGGGGGAAAAAAATAATGACAAATAGGAAATTCAGTGTCATTTATTTTGTTGGTTTTGTATTTGGAGGGAGACACTGTGTTCTACTGGAGGAAGTTCTTGATGACATTTGCTAGTCCCTTTAGTGCATCTCATCTCTTACACTTGCTTTATTAAATACAGTCCCTTGTAGCTTGTTTTTTCAGCTTCTTCACTGAGTACACACGTTGTATTTCGTCTTCTATGGCTGCTTCACTGAGCTGCTGTATATCTCTTCTGTTAATTTTCTGTCCTGACTTGGCCACCCCTTCATCTCAGTAATGTACAAAGGAAGTGATTTCCAACAGTTGTGAATGGCACTTCTTCAATGATGATATATAATACTAACACTTGTTTAATTATAATTGTATTCCTGTGTTTATGTTAAAGATAAATATATGTGGTTTTCCACTGTCCAGATTAGCACTCTACCCATATTCTACTTAAACTGTCTCATGTCCCACAGGAAAAATAGGAAAAGTTCAGAAATACTTGGAATGAAAGATAAATATTTTAATACTTTTTCAAAAATTTTGTTGCGGGAATACATACAATGAAAAGAGCAAATACACACATGGTCTATCAAGCAACTATTATTACACATCTAGACAGTTGAGAGTACTTGAAAGAATGCTAGTAGTAACTGGTATTCTAAAATTTAGCTTATCATTCAAAGTCATCTTTTTGCTGTGAAGAATGAACTGGTTTTTGGTTTTTGCTTGTATTTCTGGATAGTTAAGATATAGTCTGGTGTATTAAAATATAATTGTTAATAGATCTTATTGCAGATTAAAGAATACTTGAATTAGGTTTCAGTTAATGTCTGCTTTCACTTTTTCCTATAATTTTCATGTTAACAGATAAATTTTCCATACATAATTCCTTAAAAAAAAAAAAAAGGGAATTTGAATTTACCAAATAAATATCTTAGAAAGTAGATCTCTAGGTGGAAACGCATTAGATGTTAATGCTGAAATCCTCTGTGTGGAGGTAACATGAACAAGCTGCCTGACCTATGTACTCCATCAAAATAGCATATCTTGTCAAATACTAAACATAACAAACAGTAAATAAAAGTCTCTCTATAAAAATAATTCTGTAAATTGAATAAGAAATAAATATGAGAGGAATTCAAGTTGCAAGCGGAGAGTCCAGAAGTCATCAAAATATTTCAGGAACTAATCACTTGGCTTTATCACGTGTACTTTGTATTTTTTAAAAATGGTCTGAGTTGTTAAGCTTCTTGATGCTCTTTCTGATTTGGCATCTTAATTTCTGTTCTTTGCCAAACTTACAGTGAAAATATACAAAGAATTTTATCACATAGACATTTTCTTTCCTATCACATTGCATTTGAGATTTCTAGATTCTCATTTGGCTTGCAATGTTGTTTCTGGGGAAAAAAAAAAAAAAAAAAGGAAAAACCAAAAATCCACAAAATGAAAATTCAGTCCTAGAATTTTTTTTAGGTCCTGAAGTTAAACCTTACACACCCACCACATTTATCAAGACAGAAGTTGATATCCCTTGTGAAATGTGTAGAATTTAGTTCCAATTCTATTGATAATTGAATATTTGGCAAAACCATGGTGGAGAAAGGGAACCGAAATGATCAGTAACACAAATCCCTCTGGGTTTGTGTAAAAATTTTCACAGTATAAATCGTCAGTCTTTCAAATATGTTAAAGTTTTGAGTATTCTAGAACTATTGTGAGATCTCTTTCTTTGTACATAAGTCACTGCTTAATATTTATTTACTCTAACATTTTTCCATGCAATGAGATCTGTATTTAGAAGATTTTTAGATGGAAGTAATTTCTTTGAATTAGTTGCACTGATGATTTTAAGAAGCAGATTATTTATAGAGCCAACATGTTGACACACTATCAACCGTTTAAAAGAAAAAAAAAAAAAGACTAATAAGGTTAATTGTCATATGAACCCTCCTCTGTAGTCTGCAATCTGTAGGCTTTGATTGTTTCTCTGGGGGAAACTCTGCCCAGATGGTATTTTCCTCAAGGCTCTGACCCACAAGAGGCCTGTGGAGATGGAGAACAAGGTGCATCTCCACAGACTAATTAATTTACTATTATAGCACCTGTTCCAGAATAGATAGGGCTGGAAAGGAAAACAGTCCCTGGGCACAGTGGTAGGCTCACTGGTAAATGGATTTGAGCTGATTATATTAAGCTGATGCTTTGATCATCTAAAGGCGTTAAAATGGAAATATGTTTTTGCTGGCTGTTGGCCTCTATGTGAGTGCAGTTTGTATTATAAGTGAGCAGTAAGAAAAAAGCTGTTTTGGACTCAAGCAAATAGGGTTTTGAAAGTGCAGAAGAAAAGTGCACTCGTCCGCATTTCAAATTCAGGAATATTAACACACAGAATCATTTGCACTTGAAGCATTTCCTTAGATATTTCAGTATTGTCTTCATATTCTACTAAGTCATCAATATTAAACCCTAGAAACCCACCCATTTTCTATCACCCATAGGGTGTCAATACATATTCTTGCCCTGGATTAAAATATGTTTAGAGTCCTTAAGGAATTGAATTATGTTTGTAGGAAATAGAAGTAACCTCTTCAGTAAAACCTTGACAAACTGTGCAATTAAATGCTGATCGAACGGTAACAGGCAATGGCAAATCCTTGTGTAAACATTGCTGGGTAGTAAGTGGATTTACAATGTGTTAATCTGTACTCACTTTCACTTTATTGCCATTTGGATTCCCAGAAGGATTAGCTTTAATTTTATTGGCCCTATGAGGCTATACTGTTATTTGTCTTTTCAAACCAGCTCAGTGACTTTTTTTTTTTTCTTCATTTATTTAGCAAGCATGATTCCTATAAGCTGTAGGGTAAAATTAATTGACCCTTCTGATTGCAAGGTTAAAAGTGTGTGTAATTAAGGTCCTGCTAAGTAATGGTTTCTTTAAAGAAGCAGCAGCAAAATTTCCTGCTAAATAATGCTCTCTTTAAAGCAGCAGCAAAATTACAACAAAATATATCAAAACTAAATAGCATATATAGTGTTAATGCATCAGGCAAAAGTGTTCTTTCCATCAAAATTATAGAAATGTTTCAAATTTTTAAACATATATTATTTTAAAAGCTAATTTACATGATGATTGCATCATAAGTAGATTTATTGATATGTTATTGTAAAAATAGTAACATCCTGGTAACATATGCTAAGGAACAGCAGCAGGATTCTGTATGTTTGTGTGATTTGTTTTATCAACAATACAGTACTCAAACCCCTCATGGGTTAATAAAATTCAGTGCAACTTGTCCACCTTCTTTAAAAAAAGTTGTCTCCTAAAGCAGTTTGTGGAGTTAGTTGACATTGTTTGCAACAAATATCAGAAAGAGAAAGGAGAATCTTAAAGCAATAATGGAAATATGTTGATAAGTAAAATTTTAGCACTTCTTGAGAATCAGGAGAGTAAAATAAGGCAAGAAAGATATTTAAACCCTTAAAGGGAGAAGGATCTTGCACCAACCACTTTGTTCTGGGTTGTGGGGTGAAGGAGGTGTCTTTCATAACAGAGTCTGAGTTGGTGAATAAGACTACTTCACAACCAGTCAGACTGATCTCCAATAGCAGCATGTTACAGTTAACTTTCTAGTTAGTACTGGGGCTCTGCATTTTGATGTTAAATTCTGCACTGAACTGTGGTAAATGGTATGCTGCACAAGGTAAAAATGAAATATAAAGGTTGGGTTGTTAATAAAATGTTGTTAATAAAAGCTGAAGGCCAAAATTTGAGGTTGATCTTAGCACTTCTTTTGTTCATACTTATTGATTCCAATTGAGATACTTCAGTCAATGGCAAAGCTTCTTTGACTTTGAAAGGAAAAGGTCTGTGTTTTGCAAGATAATAGGATAATTGAAAAAATTTGTTAAAGGCAGTTTTAAAAAAAAATTAGGATATTATTAGTAACTTTTCCTTAAAAAAAAAAATGAAGTTCCAAAGTAATTGTGTTTTGAATTATACACTCTGTTCATGAATATATTTTTCTCTTAATTTTTTGTGAGGTTTGTTTTTTTGGTTTTTTTTGGTGGGAGGTTTGTGGGGTTTTTTTGGGTTTGTTTTGGTTTGTTTTTTTTAATTAAGATGACTATCTGAAGACTTACAAGCATCTTCCTATAAATATTTGTGCTGAAAATAGCAGCACATTTTTGTTTAAATAGATAAATTCTGAAAGAAAAGTGTTAAGATATTCCCAAACAGCCATCAGTTAGTTGGCTATAGAGCAGATGATAAAGTATGGAATCTAAATTTGGTGCTCTGAGCTCAAACTGGACTATTCTGTAAGTGGGAATCAAGGGTAGATACTGGGAAACCGATCAAGCTTGGGACAGCTCATGAGACTCAGAATAGGTCAAGTATGGAATAGGAGTACCACTACAGATTTGTTTAGAATGAAGGATAGCACATAATAAGATGTTGATTAAGTAAGATTAAAGCTATTTCCCATATGCTTTTGTTTTGCCATAATTTTGCAACTTTGAGCAACAAGGTGCTGCAAGAGAGCAATTATAATAAGTAACTTAGAATAGATAAAGTAATTAAAATCCCTAATTACTGTGCAAAGGAATAATCTATTAAGTCTGGAGACTGAATTCTCAATTAATGCTCAAAAAGATCATTGAAATGGCTGAAACTTTGACAACAGAATTGCTTCCTGTGCCTGTCCATCTGGTTAACTCAGTAAAGATGGAACACTAGTGAATGCATGGATTTGTATATGCATCACTTAACTAACCTAAAACCAAGCTTCCTTGCCCTCTTCTTTTTTCCTTCCATTATTCCTCAATTTTAAATATTCTTTTAAAAAATGTTGCATCTCCTCAGAAAAGAGAGAACAAGTAAAGTGTCTCTCTTTCTCCATCTCTTTCATCAGATACACTAAGAAACAGGAGATTGATCCCTATTTACTCTCTATTTGCTACAGATGGCTTCCAAGCCCCATTCCACTTCAGGGTTTGATATGCTGTTACTGCTGCTGGCTGTTGCCTCAACATTCTTTTTGCTGACCTTCTCCATGGGCAGAGGAGGAGGACTGTCCCTGTCAGTATGAAATATTTGTGCTACGTTTTTTGGGCTCTTAAAAATAGCAGGAGATTGAGCTGCTTTTTAAAAACCCAGAAGTAGGCTCTTGAGATCATCAATCACCCAAAGAAATGGAGGTTTTATCAGATACATGAACAAGTGAGTTGAGAGACTGCCAAAATATTAAACCATAAAAACTAAAAATAGGCACAAGCACCAGACTAGAGGCTTTCCTCTGTTATGGTGGAAAGTATTTACAGAAAATTTAAAGTTTCTGTTTTCACAGAGAAGTAATTTTTAATCTGAAGTCTGCAAAGCAAAAAGTATACCTAGAATAAAACAGTTTACGAAAGAGAAAACAAACAAAATTATGAGAATTCCCAAGGCAGAATGACTGATAGAGATGTGGCAAAGAAACATCTGGTGAAGGCAACACATCTGCTTGTAGGCTTAATAACTGCTATAGTTGCAAAATCAGGAGGTATTAGGTTGTTAGTGCTCTTTTTTTTTTGTATTCTACTTATTCCATTTGGTAGAACGAGGAGTGACAGGTGGCTGAGAGCAGAATGCTTGTCATGAAGATTTCCAGTGGATTGTTTTAAAGATACTGAAGCAAAATGTTAGTTAATTTTACTCAAAACTTTCTGTGATGTTCATAGCCTTTGGCGCTATTAGGTACAAAGCATGAAAGTGCTTTCAAAACTATCCAATAATATACTTAAACAGCATTTTTCATTTCATACAGTGTGAAGCACTCGTAGTACAGAAGAAACAATTTTTCTGAAAATGATGATGAACCAGGAAGCTGGATATATGAAAGATATTTATCTGTCATGGTTTGTCAAAAAAAAACCCACCTGACTGGTGTTTGTTTTCAGTTATACGTGCACTGAGCCAGAATAATATGGGTGAGCAGCATTTGTAGCCTCTGTGTTTCCCCATATAGTTAGACTTGGTGCCTGTATATGAATTTTTAATGGGTGACTGTCATCTCAGTCATAAGCAGAGATGGAAATATTTTTTAAAGTTCAAATTGATCAGTATAATGCATGCTTATTTTGTAAATCAGATGCTGTTTGCTGAACAGTAATAGGCCGGTCTCTTCACTATCTTTGAAGTTACAGTGGTCTTTACAAATTGATACTTGGGAATCTATTTGCAGTGTTCTGCGAACACATATGTATTAATTAGAAATCTTTATTAAAACTAGTTCATATTCAATCAGAATTCTATGACACGCAGTTTAAAAAGCATGACACTGGCTTTGTTTTCTTCTATATGTATACTGAATGAAGAGTATTATAACAATATATTGCTGTTACTTTGGTTTGATATTTATTACCCAATTATTTTCTGCTGATTAAAGGCACTATTCAAATTTTTTTAAAAAAGAAGGATTTTTAATTTATTTTTTTTTTTAATATGAACTTGATGTTGTAAAAGGGCCAGACTTTCTGAAGTCTGGGGTTAGTGGTTAGAAACACAAATGACCACCAAGCAGTGGCAGTGTGGATTGTGAGCCCAACAACCTTCTTGATATAGGGACAACACCTCTCTGTTGCCCAGTAGCATTCACTTTGCTGGCTGTCACTGTACATTGCTACCATGCAAATTAAAATACTAACTTATGCCCTCTCAGTTTTGGATGCTGGTATGAAAAGCTGAAAAGACAGGAAAGCTACTTCAGTTATTTATATCAATAGTAAATGGAAGCAGAGAGAAAGCTGCATCTTTTCTGTCCACATTTACCCAGAAAGGTACTACCTGTGAAATGGTAGTACACTTAGAAATTTATTTATTTAGTGAGAATATGTTGTTGGCATCATATTGGTTGGCTCTGCTTGGTGAGAATTTATAAACTGTATTTCCTTCTCTGAAATAGTGAGAACCAAGACATCTGGGTTTTGTACAGTTCTATTAATAATATACTGAATATCAAACAAAAAATATCTTCTGAGAAGGATGAGCTGTGGGAATTATATTAATCTCCTGAACTGGAACTGTAGAGGCTTAGAAAGCTTAAATCAAGGACATCCAAATTTTGCCCAACTGAGGGCTGTGTTGGCATCATGTCTGGAGCTTGAGAGTTGAATCTCATTGATTATTGCTGTCTCCTCTTCAGGATGGAGCTGCAGCTAATGGAGATAAACTCAAAACTAAAAAGTTAAACTTTCCTGGTACCTGCACTAGAGTTTGGGATTTTTTACTTTTTTTTCTTAAAATGTCTTATGTATGCATCAGAAAACACTGTTAATCTTCTTTTCACCTCTCAATAGTTTTCATGTTCCATCATTTCAGGATATACTTGCTTGGAATCTAAGAATCAAGCTGGTTTCTTTCTGTCTAATGTGTTGACAACAGCAACAAAGTTTCTGCATGCAAAATTGACATAATTTAGTCTAACTTGTGCCTGTCCTTTTGCATATAGAACCTGCTGCAAATTGTGAAGTTTGGGTTTCTAGTGACCAGTTCTGACAATGCATAAAATATCTTGTAGCAAGCAACTGGTAAGAAATTAACACAGAAATTCTTTAATTTTAAGCATTGACTTTAACGGGCTTCTTTTTTCCCTTCTTGTTGGAGACTTGTAGCAGTAATATCATACAAGGTCATCTTGCAATTGCAATATACTAGTGCTTATATTGAACTCCACACCAAGACTTCTGTATTGAGCCTGATATTTCACAAACAAATGTTTGTTTAAACAAAAGTATCATTTTCTTCATGGCTGTTTCCATAACATAATTTTGCTGCCATTCCACATTCACCTATTAAGGCATATAAAACCCTGTCCAAAGTGTTCTGTATTTTAATGAGAGCAGCTAGATTAACAATTGTAGACTGTAGGTCAATGGCAAGAGAGTTCTCTTTCCCTAGTCTGATATAATCATTTCTACCATAAATTTAGTGTGGTTTTTGATAACTTAGGTGTGAAATTTGTAACTACAAAGCTTCTAGAGCTTTCTCTAATTCATTTGGGTTTTGGTTACACACACATGCAAAAATTTCACTTGTGGTACATATACCACACCATATCTCGAGTTACATCTGTTGAATGCAACATAGCTCTCGCTCCCCTCATTCTCTCCACAAGTCCATTTGAATCCATTTTGGCTTTCTCCGCTGAGCAGCAGTCTTGAGCACGAACATTTGAACTCTGTTCCCACAGAGAAAGAGCTAGGGGAGAAATCTAATGCTGGACACATGCAGTA